>JAOTRO020174640.1:0-11942 GCA_028566515.2 Pyracantha coccinea | reverse complement strand
ACTTGAATTTTTGTATGATGTCCAAGGTATTCATAGATCATTGAGACTGACTGGTTGATTAATCACTAATTTGAAATACTTAAACTGTTAACTTTTCTTTAATTCCTTTTCGTTTTGTATTTTCATTGGATTTGAAAAATGAAACGAATCCAATCAGCTACTCAGCATTTGTCCCCGTTTCTATAAAATTTTGGGCGATGTGAACAATGTGGGTTATTCTCAATCTTGAGATGGTGATTATTTGGCAACTTCTGCAAACATGGCTACTCAGCCTTTGAAATACAGAGCTGAGGATGAGAGCAACCAGATGAGCTAGAATTGGGTTTGTATCATTCTAAATTATTTGTTTGGTTACCGATAGAAAATATGGTTGTCGAGTCCAGTTTTTTATTTTCATCATCTTAAACATTTTCCTTTGATAGCACATTGTTTTGATTTGTGAACGAACTATATACTTTATCTTTATCTGAGGTCACAGTGTAATGTTTAACGATTGAATTTGTGAGACGGTTTAACACTTTTTTTCTTCAGAAACTTACTATTCTTGTCAGATGCTCAAATATTATGTCTTCTACTTTTCTGTGTTTTTCCCCATATAGTAGGCTGAACACTTGAAACTATAAGTATAATACTGATAGCACAATACGATGTACAAGTGAATGCTGTCTTATAGTATGCATATCCGTTTATAGCAAACAACGTTTTACTTCATTGGTTCTTAGGTACTACACCATCTTTTAAGTTAGTTTGTGTGGAAATTATTTATGCCCGTCTCGACTAATATATTCAATTCCCGCAGCAACGCTCGGGCATATTGTCTAGTAGATGACTATATAGTTCCACATATGTTTAAGGTACAGATATTCGGATGGCGAATTCGATATCAAATTAGGTTACCCATTGTATGGTTTTGCCGAACTCCTCCTCTCCTTAGTGTAAAAATATTAATATACTAATAAAAAAAGGTACGGATATTCGGTACACAAAAATATGTAGTACAGAAATACAAGTACGTAGATAAATATTAAAAACATATAGGTACATATATATAGGTCCATAAATAGGGAAAGAAACTCAACAAAGAATACACAAGTGCACAAACAATATTAAAAATACAAGAGGAAGTATCTATTGGCATGAATTCTGGGATTTGGTATGACTATTTGGAGAAAGATGGATTTGAATTGAACAAGTTGCTCTTATCCTTAAAATCACAGCCACGATATTTTTTGATACCTCCAAAATTGTAAGAGCAAAAGATCATATTATATGGAAACCTAATATTTATTAGACCTTTAAATGACCTTCTAAAATGCAAACGTTAATTAAGAATAAGTTTGAAATGTAAAAGAAAATCCACTCAAAAGGTCAATAATAATCAGCTTATTTTAAGGAAAATGATCAAATTCAATATTCAATCTTATACACCTGGTTTGAATGAGAAACGCATCCTATTCAAGGATGACAATCTAATTATGCCAAAAAACATGTTGTGTTAGTTCTAAAAGCTTATGTGAACTATTAAAAGAGTACATTGAACTCACTAACATGGAGTTGTAGTTAACTGCAAACTTTGAGAATTCAACGTGGTCAATCATGTACACACAATAAAATGTGGTCAATCATGGCAATCTCTTTCATTTTATTGCTATCATATAAAAATATTAGTCCATTGTTTGATCATGTTCAAAATCAAAGGCACTAAGTAATGGTAAAAGATTGCTTAAAGTTCACAACATCTTCATCCAAAAAATTATAGATTGGAGGGTCCCAATGATTATATTTATTACTCATCTTGAAAATGACATATAGAGAAGAGAGCGCATGTCGTTTCCTTTATTTGAACGAAAAATCCTCAGAATATTGTTTTCCAGATCAACCCTTTTTTTGTGTTTTTAAGAAACCTTGGAATTTTTTTTTTTTGGTCGAATGCAACTTATTAGAAAGGCAGTGAAGTGTTGAAATGGCCTAAAAATTCCAAAAAAAGGTATATTAGTTTATATGACATTTCAAAAAAAAAAAAACCAATTATAATTGATTAGTGTTCATGAGCATGAGCTTTGTACGAAAAGCAAAGACTTTGTATAATTTCAATTGAATTATTAAGTTGTGTTTCTTTTTCTTTTCAAACTTCTGTAAAATAAGAAAGTTAAAGGAAACATGTAGTGCTAAATATTTAGTGGTGGAATTTGTACGAAAAGAAGACTGGCTAACTGGCAATTGCATCAGCTTGGATGCTGATTCGATTACTTAGTCTCGAGGGGAATTTAAACACCTTTCCACACTTTTCTTTTTGCAAAGGACAATAATGGAGGGATCTCACTTTATCTTATGGTCTAGCCGAAGACTTGGGAGTTTTCTTCGTGGAAAGGGTTTCAAGTTCGACAAAATTGTCACTATTAAGTTTAACCAAAGTTGGGTGTGAATCGTATATATCATGGTGTGAAAAATCCTAAAGAATTAATTCTCTTGTTGATTCTAAAGAACGAATTCTTATTGAGCTCTCACAACTTTCTACTATTCCAAATTCTTATTGATTTTTCTACTGAATTTATACTACAAAGTAAAGAAGATAAAAAGGTAAAAAAAGAAATCGAGAGGCATGCATAGTCTCTTGGTCTTCCCTAAGCTGTCTTTAATCATTTCGTTATATGCGACTCACCTCTATTGGAAGGTGCGTGTACTGGTCTCTTCAACTTCCTGTCCGTCTTCTTTTTAACCTGATCATTCACCCCCTCCCCTACAAACCATGGAATTTGAATAGGGAATGCCAGAAAATTGATGATACTACTCCACTGAAGAAATAGAGGAAGTGTAAGAAATGCAGAAGACTAACGTGAGCAACAAGAAAGAAGTTTCAGACGAAAGACTCTTCCTCGATCTGGTTTTCTCTTGGTCTCTCAGCGATGTTCTCAACAACAAACTTTACAAAAACCAGGTACGTAATTTCCTTCACTTTTGGAATTTGATTCAAGTGATATTCTAATAAACCTGTCTAAACTAAGGTGGTGGGGATTTTCCCCCCAAAAAAAATTTAATGGGGATTCAAATTTTTTGCTTCAGAGGCGGAAGGGAAGCACATATCTTTAGCCAACTTGGCCACCAATCTATTTTGCTTGAGGCCACTTTCTCTTCCAAAAAAAAAGAAAAACAAGCTTAGATATAGCAACAAGTATTACTTGTTATTGTTTGATATGAAGGGTATATCATTTTCAGCATGCATGACATATGGTTTCTCACCATGTATATATTATTTGTTGATAGTGGCATGTATTAGTTTGATGGGAACTTGAAGAGATTCCTTTTTTTTTTTTTTGGGTCAAATTTTTACTGGATTTGTTCACTTAATTAACAGGTGCCAAGGATTCCTAAGACCTTCTTGAATGTGACGAATTATTTGAAATCATTCGTCCCTTCGCTCATTGAGGAAACACATGCTGATTTACTCTCGAATATGATCACGGAACTGTCGCATGCACCTACTTGTGAAATATTGACTCTTGAATGTTCAAAAGGTCATAAACCTCCCAAAAATTTGCTCTATGATATTGCATATAAGATCGATACAGAAGCGGATCAGAAGCACAATGGATTAATGTACGAGCCACAGGTTGGAGATCTCATTGCCTTGACGGATGTTAAACCGAAATGTATTGATGATTTGAACAGGTCCCCAAGACACTATGTTGCTGCTTATGTTAGTAAAGTACCTGATCCTGAGGAATTTCCTGATGCTCATGAGTTCCAAATACTCTCATCCAAGCCTATCGATTATGGAGAACAAGACGGACAAAAGAGCAAGAGACAAAAACATTTTGCAGTTTATCTCATGAACATGACAACAAATCTTCGCGTGTGGTGTGCTTTGAACTCAAAAGAGGGAAACAAAAATATTATTGAGAAAGTTCTGCAACCCAATTCATATGTATGTATCTGTCTTTGGACTCATATTCATTCTCTCAACAAAATATTTAATTCACATTAGTTCCTCACTAAATGTTATGTTTCTTTCTGTACAGGCTGTGAGTTCTTGTACTACTTGCTTTCCCATACAAAGGTGCCCTCTCGCCCTTTCTACCATTTGGCCCACTATTTCCTCTCACAATCTAAATGACTCCCAAGAAGCTGCAGTTTTAAACTTTATTAGTTTGAGTAAATGCCATCATCAGAATGATGTCAAATTAATTTGGGGGCCTCCAGGTACTGGGAAGACAACGACAGTCAGTCTGTCTCTCTTTGCCCTCCTTATGCTCAAGTGCAGAACACTAACATGTGCTCCTACCAATATTGCGGTGTTAGAAGTTGCAGGCAGGCTCAGGAGTTTGGTTAATCAGTCACTTGAGTTTGAAAAGTACGGACTTGGAGATATAGTTCTCTTTGGGAACAAGAAGCGAATGAAGGTTGATGATAAGGCTGACCTTCTTGAGGTATTTCTTGATCATCGTATTAAAATCCTGATCAAGTGTTTGGCGCCCTTGTCAGGATGGAAGCATCTGTTAAGATCAATGATACACCTACTTGAGGAACCAGAAGAAGAGTACTCTTTGTATTTGCAAAAGAAAGCAGAAGAACACAAAGAGAGTGCTCAAGGAAATGAGAAGAAAAACACGAAGAGAGCTGAAAAACACAAAAAGAGTGCTCAAGGAAATGGGAAGGGTACTAAAGGAAACAGCGAAAGTGTAAAAGAGGATGATCCATTGACGTTTGAGGAGTTTGTGAAGGAAGAATTTGATTCAATCTTTGAGCGACTGAATTTTTGTATGGTAAATTTGCCCACTCACTTACCAACTTCTTGCATTTCACTGAAGGTGGTGAAGGACATGGTTGAAGCTTTGGGTTTTCTCAAGTCCTTTAAATCTTCCATGCATAGTATCAGTGTTGCTAAGGAAGGTTTAAATTTAGTCCTAAAAGATTTCGAAGTTTCAGGAAGCATCGCCGGTCGCTTTACACAGTTGGGAAAAAAGTGTGTTTGTAAATTGAAGTTGCTTCCTCTGGAATTCTGTGTCCCAAAAATGATTGACTTTCATTCAATAAGAAGTTTCTGCTTGGAAAATGCTTGCTTAATATTTTGTACTGCATCTTCTTCTGCCAAATTGCACAATGCATCAGCGAAGAGACCACTGGAATTGTTAGTCGTTGATGAAGCTGCTCAGCTTAAAGAATGTGAGTCCGCAATTCCTTTACAACTGTCTGGTATCCGCCATGCTATTCTAATAGGAGATGAGCGGCAACTCCCTGCTATGGTTAAAAGCGAGGTGTTACTTTTATCTTTCGTGTTCTTTACTTTTTCAAATTACTATAATAACTTGTATATTGTTGTAACATCATAATAATGAATTGGATCATATCATTAGAAAGCGGCAGCGGCTAAGTTTGGAAGAAGTTTGTTCGAAAGGATGACAATGTTGGGATACGGGAAGCATCTTCTCAATGTCCAATATAGGATGCATCCATCCATCAGCTTATTTCCGAAAATGGAGTTTTATGACAATCAGATATTAGATGGTCCGAATGTCACTGAAAGAAGCTATGAGAGGCGCTTCCTCGAGGGAAAGATGTACCAATCCTACTCCTTCATAAATATAGCCAATGGAAAAGATGAATTTGATCATGGTCATAGTCGGAAAAATATGGTGGAGGTTGCTGTGGTCTCTGAGATAGTTGCAAGACTTTACAAAGGTATTTCTATTGTTGTCTAACCTCATTGATATATTTATTTTGAGAATTATCTTAGGAAGTTTGTATATAAATATACAAAAACTAGTTCTTGTTAATTTTTTTTTCTTGGCTACAGAATTCATCGGCACAAAAATAAAGAAGAAGGTTAGTATTGGAGTCATATCACCATACAAGGCTCAAGTTTATGCAATTCAAGAGAGGGTGAAAAAATACAGTAAAAATTGTGACGCTCGATTCTCTGTAAGTGTGCGGTCTGTTGATGGGTTCCAAGGTGGTGAAGAGGATGTGATAATTATCTCCACTGTCAGGTGTAATGTGAATGGTTCAATTGGTTTCTTGTCGAACTGTCAAAGGGCAAATGTTGCACTTACACGTGCACGGTAGTACTTTTATAGAATTACGTTATGTAGAATTATTCTTGATGCAGCTTAATTTGAAATGTCTCAGTTACTGGAGGTTTTGAATATAGTGGTTTTGATTGTGTCTGTGTAGGTTTTGTCTTTGGATATTGGGGAATGCGTCGACTTTGGTTAACAGTCACTCTATCTGGACGAAGCTAGTACTTGATGCCGAGAGACGCAATTGTTTTCACAATGCTGACGAGGACAAGAACTTGGCACAGGCTATTGCCACTGCCCTGCTGGAGCTTGACCAATTTCATGGTCTACTTAATATTGAATCTCTGCTGTTCAAAAATGCAAGATGGAAGGTATGCTGCTATTCGTCCATTTAATTATTTTCTATATGCTGTTCTAAACTAAACAACGTCAAGGCCTACAAAAGTTTTCTGTAGAATTTTTATTACTCAACTTTCTGTAAATTTCTAAAGATGGAGAGGAAGAACATCTGTAAATTATATGAGGAGAACGAAAGGGGATCAATCCTGTCTAAAGAAAATTTCTTCTTTTTTACGTTATAAAATGCAGTGTGATGTTTGGTTGTTACAATATTGGATGTCAATCTATTCCGTATAGGTTTGCTTCACTGATCAATTTGAGAAATCCATAGCAAAGATAAAAGACAATTTTGTTCAACGAGAAGTGTTTAATCTACTAACAAAGCTTTCAAGTGGATGGCGTCAAGCACACAAGGCTAAGGGAATGATAGTTCATGATGGGACTTCTTCTCAACTGTTAGAGACGTATAAAGTCAATAGGCTGCTGAATCTCATTTGGACTGTGGATATTATTCAAGAGAATTCAGATTACATTCAGGTTATGAATGTTTGGGATATCGTGACATCTTCGGATATACCTAGACTAGCAAAGCGTCTTGACATCATTTTTGGGAGTTATACAGTGGATACGATGAATCGTTGCAAACACAAATGTATTGATAAGGGCACTGCTGTTCCAATGAGATGGCCAGTGGATTCTAGTAGTTACCATGAAGCTGATCCTGTGGAGTTCCTTTCAAAGCCGTTATCTTCACTCAGTCTAACAGATAAACCTGAAACATCAACATCAGCTTCTGGGTGAGTGTGTCTACTTCCACCATGTACACCCATATACATATATATATGTGTGTGCTGTTACTTAAAATTTTAACTTTCATTTAGGAAGTGAATTCTGCATGAGCATTTGGCGAAAAATAAAGAGAGATTCTGCTTGAGCACTTTTAAAACTACAAAAAACCCGTGGTTTGAAAATTGTAGATACCAGTTCTAGATAAATTGTAATTGGTCAATTCTACATGTGTGTGTTGTTACTTAAATTCTAACTTTCGTTTAGGAAGTCAATTCTGCATGAGCATTTGGCAAACAATAAAGAGAAATTCTGCTTGAACACTTCTAAATCTACAAAAAAACCCGTTGTTTGAAAATTATAGAGACCAATTCTAGTTAAGTTGTAATTGGTTTGGTATATGCCAAATAGGAAATGCATTTGCTTGTTCTATAATTATTGGTTGTTTTCTGCTGCATATTTGCATTTTCTCTTGTTCATGTCAATTAGCCAAGGTGAAGTTTGTAGGCTTATATTTTGCATCTAGTAAAATGTATCCTGCTTGATGAATCTATTCAAACCATTGCATATCTAGTCCCAATGTCCAAATAATTATGTATCGTTACAAACGTCATGACAGTTTTTATCCAACTTGCATCCCATCTGATTCAAAATACAAGATCACTGTCCAGTTACTTATTTTGCGGAAAGCTGTAGGTATTTCAAAGAAACATCAAATTCGTTTGCTTGTCGTACTGTAGGTTACTAGTTCTGTCACAGATTCTACACTTCCACTTGTTCGTATCAATCATTGATGGTGAAGTTTGTAGAACTAAAATCAGTTTTTTATTTTATGTTTTATAAAAGACCGAGTTATATGTTTCGCTTGAGGAATTGATTCAAAAGCATGCCGATTGCTCGATGGATCAATACATCTTGTTTATCTGCATATTATTGTTACTTCCCACTGATTAAACAAAATGCAATTATGAAATATATAAATTGGCTATGTTGTGCCCCACTAGTTTTAAAAATACATCATCTTCTGTAGGTTGGGTATGCAAAAGCTAACGAAGTTTCTATCAGTTAATTATTTTCTTTGGTGTGCTGATTTTGTTAGGGAGGCTATCAAAACAGAGAAACAGTCTACACAATCCCTTCTCACTCCCAAAAGCCGTTCGAAAAGTCATGCTAAACGAAGAAGGCAATCACCGAACGTAGAGGCTGGAGTCTGGAGACCGTGTGTTCTTTAAGGTTAAGCCTTGTTATGGAATTAAACTGTTTGGCAGCGGCGAAAAACTTGCACCCCGTTTTATTGGACCTTTTGAAGCTTTGAAGCTAGCTGGTGATGGTGAGGTTTCTTATAGATTAGCTCTTCCACCTTACCTATCTAGTAGTATCTATGATGTGTTTCATATATCTGCATTAAAGAAAGACATTGCAGTTGCTTCACATGTTTTGAATTGGTACAATTTGAGCATTCAAAAACTTCTGTCGTATGACGAGAAGCCAGTTAAAATTGTGGATCGAAAGAACAAATTCTTCGCAGCAAGAGCATTCCATTGGTGAAGGTTATATGGCAAGCCTAAATATCCAGAATTGTTTCTTGCTTTATGGGAAGCCTTCGTGTTTTGGCTAGTAATATTTTTGTAAGGAGGGTGAATTGTAAACTCAAATTACGTTGGATGTTTTTATACGTTGATTTTAGCACTTGTGTGTGTAACATGCTTAATGAAGATTTTGTGTTTTTAAGGTTGGCCTACCGAATTTGAACCCACACAGACAAAAAAATCAACCTCTTCGAAAATCAAAATTTGAGATTTAGTTGCATAAATAATCAGTTTTGATATGAATATTGTATACTGTGGACTCAAAGTTGATATAACAACTATACAACAAACATAAACGCTGATCATTTTTGCAACCAAATATAAAAAACTGAAGGTCATGCTAATTGCCCAATTGGTGTGATGTTTGCGCAAGTCCGCCAGAAGGGGGCTCTCCAACCCACTTTCTCCCTCTTTCTTGGACCCATCTTTTCATCCCACTGGCTTGATCCAAGATATCCTTCTGGGTTTTCACCAAAAGAAAAATGAGATAGCCTTCTAGTTGGACTTAGTTGTGGAGGGAGATGGAGAGACTCAAATAGAGACACATAAGATCAGGTCAGTGAGGTATGGGAGTCGTCCGATGTAGCTGTCGGCTTTTTCGTCTGACAAACTTTTTTTTGGATACACATAATATAAATTACGTGATGTATTATTTTAAGTATTATAATAACATAATCGATAGATCTTACTTTTAAAGTACATACACGAGTTATAATTTGAGTATGAAAACTTTTATAACAAATACATCAAAAGATCACCATCCTACAAAACAATAGTTGACGTCAGCAGCACCATCAAAGAAAAAGAACCCTAATCTCGATTTAGAGGTTAATAAAAGAAAATAATCTGGAATAGAGAGTTCTTGATAAATGAACAAGTTCACAAAACTTGGACTGTCTCAAAATTCTGTGTCTCAATTTGGATCGTGACATATCACATGACACAATCAGCATTTTGCTGGTAAAAGTCATCTTCATTGGTTCCAAGTGTTTCTTCTCCAATGCCCTATTTTCAATTAGCACATAGATTAGAACCACCACACGATCTCTCAGTAGTTGGGACGAATTTCCAACTTATATTTCACACGATTGGTTCTGAGTTCGATTTTTAGTACGTGTGAATTATACAATGATGACAAGAAAAAGATTGAAATGCCTTTGCAATTCCTCTCAACTTCTAAAAGCATGAACTGCCGTGACTTTTTCACCGGTTGATTCACTTTTAAGGAAAATAGCACATAAATTAGGCACACCTCCAAATGGTTGGACGACTAGTTAGCTAACATGAGATCAAATGCATGGTTATGGATGTAACACTAGTACAACGATCTTAGACGGGGTCTAAACCAAATTATTATGACTGACTGTACGAATTATTGGTGGCACATATAACAATAGAAGGCCAGAGAAAGTGCAAAAGGACTACGTGTCCAAATACCTGACATTCGAATCCTCAACCGAAACTTGTGGACAACGGGCCCCCAACACCAAAGCTATGCGAGTCCTTTCCGACGCAATTTACACTCCATGTCCAATACAAATACGCAAACACTAAAAAGCAAAACGACAATCGCATTCACATCCCCACCCTCACACTTTTTGTCTTTGAATAATTAGAACTTTAACGAAAAGTTTACTGTACTGTTAATTTTAACGAAAAATTATGTTTTTACATTAAAAAAATTAATCTTGATACTATTTACTTTATCATTTATTTTGTTCTTATCGTAAAATTCAAAATTTTCAATTTTTTTCATTAGTTTTTCTTTTGAATATTTAGTTGGGCAAATAATAAACCACCACTTTCTCGCTTAATTTTTTTGAGAGGTGTTCTCTTGCAATTTGATTAGAAATTTGTCACGTGTTCACGAATCGGTCCAATAGTCGCTTTGCATGTGGCATCACTATTTACATGAGTGTGTGTTTTTTTTTTTGGTTGTGTCCAGAACATATTATGTGGTGTTATCATTCACTTAGATTTTAACAAATATATTTATTTTAATTATATTTTAAAATAAAATATATGAGTCATGGTTGTGTACTCAAATTATAAAATGTGAAACAAAAACATAACACCGCCATAGAAACACCTCGTGAAGGGTTTTTGGTAAAAAATATCTCCTAGTTTTATAGAAAATTTTCATTGTACCTAAAATGCAGTTACATAATGTCTTATTCTTTCATGTGGCGTATAAGATGTGAATTAAAACGTGAAATGTATCAACTTTGTGTATCGACACGTGAAATGTTATAATACCTAACTTGGATTCATTTACACAAACTTTTTCTTCTCCCCTAATCAAGTGAAAGGATTCAATTGCATGCTCAGCATTTGCCACGTGGACTATCCCACCCATGACCTTTCTGTTGTTTGGCATATGATAAGGTTATCCTCCAGTGATTGGGCGGCTTTTCCGCATTGTCATCCTTATTGGATTGCCATTTTCTTTGCTTTCTGGATAAAGTGCTGACTGTTACTCTCGGGTCTCTTGTCCGGGTACGGGTTCGCACCTTTTTATAACTCACCGACTTTTCAAAGATAAATTATTAATTTGGTCCATCTATTTCGAATAAAAACAGTGTCATATGTAACCGACATGCCATTTTTATACTTTTACATGCAAGTATTATGATTCTCTTTCATCCTCTTTCCATCACTTCATTTCATATTTTTTATTTTGTTTTTCTCTTTCTATAAAAAAAATAATATAAGATATTGACGTGACTTAACCGTGACCGTTCAAATAGGAAGAGAGGGAATATGAGAGAAAAAAGAGAGGAGATAATCCTACTCCTAAAAACAAAACACGTCTCTAAATTGTGATCATAACTTTGCATAGAAAACAAAGGAAAACTAACGAAAAGTCAAAAATAATTTTAGTTTTAATGAAAAATGACAAATAAAGGTGTAGTAAATAATATCAGAGAAAGGTAAAAATGTGATTTTTCGTTAAAAATGAACAATGCCGGAGGTGTTTCGTTAAAACTCCCTAGTTGCAATAACAATATGTCGTACAATATTGTTATTAAATGTGAAGAATTAGAGAACTTAGAAATGGAGGAAGTAATGGGAATTCGATCAGTCCTTTATTTTAGGTGTTAGTAAATGTGAAGAATTCATGTTTTTTTTATTTATCTTTTATTTATTTTAAAGAGCATCAGTTGGTGGCTTCACATGACAGTTATTTTTTTGAAGGCCGCACACATTTCAG
>JAOTRO020174621.1:0-11944 GCA_028566515.2 Pyracantha coccinea | reverse complement strand
TACAATCATAACTAGACTTTGACTAGGATTCTATTGTCTAACACTCCCCCTCAAGTTGGAGAGTGAATGTCAAGAACACCCAACTTGCGTATCAAATTTGAAAACTTGTCTTTCCCAAGAGGCTTAGTGAACAAATCTGCCAACTGATGCGCCCTACCAACGTATTTTGTTGCTATAGTTCCATTTGCAATCTTATCACGTATGAAGTGACAATCCATCTCAATGTGACGAGTCCGCTCATGAAAGACAGGATTATCGGCTATATGTAGCGCTGCTTGGTCATCACAAAATAACATGGAAGGACCTTCCAAAGAGATGTTCAAATCCTTCAATAAATACCGAAGCCAAACTAACTCACAACAAGCACTTGCCATAGCCCTATATTTTGCCTCAGCGACACAGTTTTCTGTCGCTTTGTTCACCACGAAATCAAAGAATTTCCCAAGAATACACAGTACCCAGTAGTCGAACGACAAGTGATAGGACAACCTGCCCAATCAGAGTCACAAAATGCAGCTAGCTTGGTCTGGTTGTCAGAACAGAATAATAAGCCCTGACCTGGAGTAGATTTCAAATAACGAACAACACGAAGCGAAGCATCCATATGAGGAATACGTGGCTCGTGCATAAACATGCACGGAACAAGTGATATCTGGCCGAGTTATTGTAAGATAAATTAACCTTGCTATTAAGCGCCGATATTTTTGAGGATCCTTGAGAAGTTCTCCTTCACCGGATAATTTTGTATCATCCATAGGGAAAGCAATGGGCCGTGCACCCAAAAAACTATAATCCTTGAGAATCTCCAATGCATACTTTCGCTGTGAAATATAAATGCCACGTTGAGATCGAGAGACCTCAATACCCAAAAAATATTTTAATTCACCAAGATCTTTTATCCGAAAACGATCACGGAGAAAAGACTTGAGAGAATCAATAGCACTAACGTTGTTGCCTATAATCACAATATCATCCACATAAATAAGTAAGGCTGCGAAAGAAGTACCGGACTTCCTGGTGAACAGTGAATAGTAAGCTTTTGATTGTTGGAAACCAGCAGAAAGAACGGCAGTAGTGAATTTGGCAAACCATTGGCGAGAAGCCTGCTTGAGACCATATAGAGATTTATGGAGGCGACACACAAGATTCTCCCCATGTCGCCGAATACCAGGAGGAGGATACATAAATTTCCTCATGTAAGTCACAATGCAAGAAGACGTTATTGACATCGAGTTGGTGAAGGGACCAAGATTGACTAGCAGCAAGGGCAAAAAGACAACGTATTGTAATCATCTTAGCAGTAGGAGAGAAAGTGTCATGATAATCAATACCTTCAGCCTGTGTGTAACCTTTAGCAACCAAGCGAGCTTTGTGGCGTTCAATAGAACCATCAGAATTATACTTCAATTTGTAAACCCATTTACAATCAATAGGAACTTTGCCAAGTGGCAAGGTAGTCATGGTCCAAGTACCATTTGCATGTAATGCTTGAAGCTCCTCATTCATGGCACGACGCCAATTAAGGTCACTGGCAGCCTTGGCAAATGATGAAGGTTCCGCTATCCAGCTGACAGAATATATATATATATATATATGAAAGATACTTGGGAGAGTAATGGTGATAAGAAATAAAATTACAAAGTGGATATCGCGTACCTTTTATAGAACTAGGCTATGAAGTGGAAGATTGGTGTGGTGGCAAAATCACTTGTGAGCAAACATAGTCCTTCAAATAGGATGAGGTTTTATGGGTACATGAAGAGAGGTGTGGGGCAATGGGAAGGTTAGAAGGAGAGGTGAGCGAGGAGATGGGAGGGTCCGAGGGTAGGTTAGTTGAATTAGAAGGGATATCGAGGGAGATAGGTGGGACCATGGGTATAGTGGCAGGAGAATGTGAGGTGGGATTAGGGAAATGTGGCATCAGGAGGGGGGAACCGTGGATGGAGAGGGGAATGATGTGGCATGAGGTGAAGTGGGCGGAGGGACATGATGTGGTGGATAAGAAAGGTCCAGAGAAGTGGGAAGAGGTAGGGTAAGTGTGGTAAGTGTGGGAGATGGGGTAGGGACGGTGTGAAGTCAATAAGGAAATGAATCTTCATGGAAAATTACATCCCTACTGGTGAAGGTATGGTGAGTGTCTAGGTTATATAGTTTATAGGCTTTCTGGCCGGGAGGGTAACCAAGGAAGATGCATCGATGAGCCCGAGGGGAAAATTTTGTGGGTGGAATGACAGAGGTAGCATAGGCGAGGCAACCAAAAACGCGGAAGTTATCATAGGTGGGGACTTTGTTATGGAGGACCTCATAGGGAGATTTATTATGGAGAAAGCGAGTTGGGAGACGATTTATGAGATAAGTAGCAATAATGACACATTCACCCTAAAATTTGAGAGGAAGATGTGACTAGAAACGAAGGGTGTGGGCGATTTCTAGGAGGTGCCTATTTTTGTGTTCAACAACATCATTTTGTTGAGGATTGTAAACACAAGAAGTTTGAAAAAGAACCCCATTATTTGAGAAAAATGGATGAAGAGAAAGAAATTCGCCGCCATTATCAGTACGAATGCATTTGATTCTAGTATGGAATTGGGTATGGACATAAGCAAAAAAAATCCCTTGATTAATTGTTGAGTATCTGATTTATGTTTCATGAGAAAGATCCAAGGAAGTTTGATGATTAAGGCCCCAAATATCACAATGGTTAAAAAATAATGAGCTTTAGAAGGGGAAGTTTGACGATTAAGGCCCCAAATATCACAATGAATTAAAGCATAAGGAAAAGTTTTGAAATTGAACTTAAACCAAAAGGTTGATGAGTTTGTTTCGCCAATGGAAAAACATCACAAACATGACTAAAATCAAAAGAACAATTTACAAGACTAGAAGCTAAAACTTGCAAACGAGAAGGGGAAGGATGACCAAGGTGCCGATGCCATAAGAAGGACGAGATGGTGATGACATTGCAGAGAGGGTGACGGGATGGGATGGAGGAGGCAAGGGCCACAACGTAATATAGGTCGCCACGTCGCTTACCCATACCAATCATCACCTTCGAAACCAAGTCTTGCAAAACATACCAAGAGGGAAAGAATGTTATGGAACACGATAATCCATCTGTAAGCTTACCAATAGATAAAATGTCCACTTTAAAATTAGGGACGCATAAAAAGTCTTTCAAATGTACAGAGGAATTTAAATGGAGAGTGCCAGTTAAAGTAATAGGTGTGGTAGCACCACTAGGCAAAGAAACAGGTGGCAACTGCGAAGCATAAGTATTAACCAAACACGAGGCGGAAGAAATAATATGATCTATAGCTCCATTGTCAAGGATCCATTGACCATGACAAGAAGCTATGAGAGATAAACCTTTAACAAAATCCTCACCAAAAACAGCATAAGCCTAAGGAGACGAAGGGGGTTGGTAGCGTCAGTGAGGGCAGCAAGGACTTGGGATTGTTGGTCAGCTGAGAGGTATGGCATAGTAATCTTGACATCATGCAATGTAGGCTACGCTTGCACGTGGTGCGCTGATAGAGGGATTGGAGATGTGTGAGCCTGGAGGCTAGTAGTGGGCCGAGTGTTATTTGTGTGGGTGCTACGGGCAAAGGTAGCACCATTGCTACGAGCAGGAGTGGCACCATTGCTGTGTGAATGGCCAACAAATGTAGAACGAAGGGGAGGCCTCCATGGCTGGCCGTAAAGAGGATGGCCAACAGGGTAACCATAGAGCTTGTGGCAATTTTCATGGGTGTGAAAATCATAGTTGCAAGAGGTGCAGTGAAGAAGAAGACAGTCAGAGGAAGCACGGGACGATCCACGAACTGCCATGGCTGGAGGTTGGTCGGCCGAGCGGGGAGAACCTATCAAATGCTGCTTCTCAGCCTAAGACACTAAGGAACATGCTTGGCGAACGGTGGGCAGAGGGTTCATCAAGAGGATTTGATCGCGAATGGCAGAAAATGACTCGTTAAGCCTCATGAGAAACTGCATAAGCTGATGTCTGTAATTCTTGGTGCCAGAAGAACATATGCAGTGGTCATTGTACGAGCCAAGTTCATCCCAAAGGCCTTTGAGACAAGTGAAGTAGGCAGAAACAGATCAAGTGCCTTGGGAGATGGTGGCAAATTGAGTTGAAAGATGAAAAGAGCGTTGCTTTTGGAAAACCGTTCATGGAGGTCATCCCAAACGACTTTAGTAGTAGTGGAAAAAAAGACCGACTCGGCAAGGTCAAGCTCTAAAGAATGAAGAAGCCAGCAAAGAATCATATTGTTGTAATGGTGCCAGGCAGCGTGCGTATCACGGTCCTCAGATGAGGACGGTTCCACAATGTCACCATTAATAAAGCCAACTTTGTTCTTGGCACTCAAAGAGATTGCCATGCTGCATGCCCAGGTGGTATAATTGTTTCCATTTAATTTCCCTTCTTTCTCTCTCTCTCTCCTCTCTCCTCCAATTTTCGTTGTTTCTCTCTTATCGCCCTACTTTTTCTCCTGACTCATAACCACCATGAATGTGACCTGCATAGATGAAAGCCAAGTAAAGACCATTAAGCCTTGTGTTGGGGTGGTGGTTCCTAGTGTAGAAACTTCGATGGTCAAGTTAGATCGAGTATAAGTGTGGGTATGATAAGTGCTTAAAGGTTTAGAATGTCTAACCCCATGACAAGAAGGGCCTTGTCAATTTATAGGCAAGGAGGAGTTGGTCTAAATCTTCCTAACCGTGCTATGATTGATCAATGTGAATGGAAGTTAGTGACAGAAGTTTTACCGTTAGATATGCTTCCTGTCAATGTCATACAGTCTGTCCAATGCAGGGCAGAAGATGGTGTACCTCACATACTTATCAGTCAAAACAAACACCACTTACGAGAGGTTAAGTACAACTTCAATGGGACAGCTGACATTCTGAGTGGGAGCAACTGGCGTGAATAGGCAGTGTTATTGACTCATTCCTCCAAAAGTGAGTTTGCTTTGGCAAAGTGTGTGTTGATTATTGCACACGGGAACTACCGGATAAAACTACCTCCTCGTAAAAAATGTTTACCCTCATCCTCACTCCGGGTGGGAGCACGTGGAATGGATTCGAATGTTCACTTTTCCCAGGAGGTGAAAATCAGGGTCTTAAAATTACCCCTAATTATTCCTCTTGAGTACTCTCAGAGGTGTAGTTAAATGGAAGAGTGACGCTCTCCCCGAAGTGAAATTTGAGCCTCTGTCTATTTTGGAAAGACTCATAGACGGAGTGGGTCAAGTTTTTTTTAAGACAAGGGATCATTGTTTCTATGTGAATTTAACACTTTTCGTTTTCTACCTTGACGTTGATGCGCGAAGCAACTGTTGAAAGGTTTGAGTGGATGAGGTTGTGGCAGTTAATGCCCAAGGCCTCCAATTGGACATAGGCGGCACTCTGGGAAACCAGCGCGTTCTTTGACGTAAGGGGGGACACCTTGTCTTCAAACTCTCTATCATTGCAGGTCGCGGTGCACAGTTATCAGGTCATGCAACCTTTCAGAGCCGTTGATTGTCATGCCAAGTGTCCTAATGTAGCTTTTTCACCAAAGATCGTCTATTTTGGCGAATGGCTTGTCTCGCGAAGCATTTAAACCGCGCCAATTTTCCTTTACCTTCCCTCACTTCTGCGTTTTCAAAACTCAAAACTTTTGAAGTCGACCCTTCCTTGTGAATTTTGAATTCCAGAAATTTCTCTACCCAAACTTTTTATCCTCTAACCGTTCATTTCCATGGATGCCCCAAAATTACGAGCCTTTGCCTTAGCCCAAGCCTTGTTGAATCTTTGCAACGAAGGTGACTAGCAACTCATTGTACAACCCACCAATGCTGACGCCTATCAACAAGAAGGATTTAGAAGCCTTCATGAAAGCCTATCGCGACATGTTGGGTGGTTGTCATCTCGAACTGGAGAGACGTTGTATTGACATGGGCAGCAAATTGCCCCTAATCATTGGATCCAACAAGGCTGAATGTCTGCATTCATCTGTGGTATTTGAGTTTGAGGCTCAAGTTCCCCATGTTTGGTATCATTAAGGAGGCGCTGTTGCACCATATACTGGCACCCATTAACCTTACCCTGATGGCTTACAAGGTCCTACACACCTTAAAGTAGCTGAACGAAATTCATGAGATTGAAATGGGCCTTCCAGAGTTTCGAGCCCTTTACCTTCTGAAAACCATCTCAGTTATTTCGTGGTATTTTTTCTAGAGTCACTCCAAGGGGAGGTGGAATCGATCCTGGATTAGGAATCTCTCAACCAAAGATAAGAACTACGATAGCGATGTGTTGTGAGTGATCTGACAGTGGGAAGGGGATAACAATGGTCCTCGGGTTATAGAGAAGATGATTAGTGATTAAGAAGAGCTAGAAAATGTGACAAAGTTGTTGAGGTGGAGAATAAAGGTCCATCATAATCGAGAGGTGAGAAAAGAAAGGCGACACTTTCTTTCCAATCCGAAAGCAAGGCTATGAAGAAGAAGAAGACATGAGAGGCATGGAAGGTCTCGACAAATCTGCCGGTCCATCAAGAGGTCCAACCACATCAGAGTCTGTGCAACCATTGATTAAACCTGAACTCATTGAGATTGAGGATGATGAGCAGGCGAACCCAAAATATGAGATGCCTTTGAGGAAACATCTTCAAAGGTCTAGTAGGAATATGCTCGCGACGACTGGGCCCGAGGTTGTGGAGTCTGCAGACGCAAGACTAGGGAGTTTTTGTGGGGATTTGAACTTGGCTTCTTTAAGTTCAAAACCTATTAGAATTCTATCTGCGACCGTCGGAGGTGTCGCTAAAGGTGTAAGTGAAAATATTGTCATTGGGGTGAATGAGAATGCTGAGGATAGTCAAGATTAAGGGGTTCGAACTGATGTGGCAAAGTCATCAAAAGGTTGTGGCGACGAAAAGGTCGCAAAGCAAGGAGTGGGTTGATTGGCTACCAAAGAGTCCCAAATTTGGTGATTGTTTAATGCCGATTTGATTTCTATCGAGAAGAATGTTCCCCGTTCGGCCGAAGTTTCTCATGATGGCCAATATAGGTGCAACCCCCGCCTCGGTTTGAATACTCACTTGGTCATCACTCCGGCTACGGACAAAGGTATCTTGGCTAAAGATCCAGCAGTCTAGACAACTCTGTAGTGTCCTCAACTTTCATTAGGGCAGCCTATCCCCAACATAAATTTACTGTGGCGAAGAAGATGTCGAACTGTCCTTGCCTATGATTTTATGCTCGTTATCTGGTAAGTAGTTAAGTTATGATTTCATCTATTTTTCATAAAGTCTTTTTTCTTTTCTTTTGTTTACTTCTTAGGCCAATCTATTCACTGAGGATGAGCAACGAAATTATCAGATTAAAATTCATACTTTGAAGGCCATGATCACTAACCTGACAGAGAAGTTGGAACGCCCTGCCAAGATGCTTGATGAGGAAAATGCTCATGTCTAGGCATTGAATTCATGTCTTAAGAAGGAGCGTATCCAGGTTCAGCAAGTCAAGTCGTTATTTGAGGATTCGTTGAATCAGCTTCGACTTCGAAGGAAGAAGGCGAAGTCCCTAACAAACCTAGTTTGTATTGAGTTGGATTCGGTTAAGGCAACTTTGCTAGATCAATAGGAGGTTGTTCTTGGGAAGGACTTGCAACTTCTAGCCTCCAACAATAGGATCACGGGGTTAGAAGATAAACTTAAGGTGAAAACGGTCGAGTTTAGCCAGATGGAGGATTTCCAAAAGCAACAAATGGTTGAGACCAAAAAGGTTTGTGAAAATGAGGCTTGTGATCAGATCCATGGTTTGAAGGAAAAGTTGAGTCTATATGAAGATGTCTTCGGCCTCTCTTCTTCTGAGTCGCAGGGAACTCCGCCTTGTGACATCGCTACCTCTGTTGGTGCAGCGTTTCATTAGTCATGAAAGTTGTTCTGTTCATGCCAAGAGGTCCTTAGGACAATTATTTTATTTCTTGTCTTTTAATTTTGTGTTAAGACGTTTTGAACATCTTTGTTTTTATTCACTACTCATACATTTTGCTTTTGGAGCATAATCTATCTGTGGTTTCTTTGAGTACTTAATGCATATTTGGTTTGGAATTTCTTTTGATCTTTGCCCGACTCCATTTTGGAGTTAAAATTGATTGGTTGGATAGTCCCTCTACTCTGTTGTTTTGGAGTTGATTGACTTTGAATTAACAATTTGGACTTCTGGTTTAGGATTTTGTGCCCCTTATAAGGTGGAATATGATTTGTTGTTTTTTGGCAGTATGATGAGTCTCGCTCACTAGGCGGAGTGACATTTCTCGCCCTTGAGCAGAGTGATGTCGTCACTCCTTAAAGTGGCGTAATAACTCGCGCCACTGAGCAGTTCAGTTACGACTTGTTACCTCATTTTGTAAGATTTTGTAAATGTCCAATGGTTAGGAATCTACATTTCATCTTTGATGTGGACTTTGCTTTCAAGTGGCCCAGTCACGAGTCAATTCTGAACAAAATCATGCTGGACTTTAACTCCAAAAGGATGTTTGTGGTGTCCGCCAGAGAGTTTGTGAACTCAATTTATGGGGATTTGGCATTACCTACATTATCTTCGAACCTTGTCACACAAGCAGACAAGGGCCATAGAGGTTCTCACTTGGTGGTTTGCCCGACCACCCTCACCTAGTGTCGAAGAAGTTCCCTTGATATTTAGGTGCGTCCACCGAGTACTCCCTGGAGAAAACTCTCACCAAGGTTGTGAACAAATCTTCCTTATTGATGATTGTTCTTCTTAGGAAGTTGTATCCTGGCTAGGGGTTCTTGTCCACACACCCTAGGATTGTACTATGAATTAAACACAATTTCTAGTAAAACTTGTTAAATTACACAAGGTTTTACAAAATAATGGTATACACAATCTTACGTACCTGCCATAGCTAAGTCACAAATTCAAAAACTATTAGACTGGCATTGAGTGTGCAATGTTTTTATAGGTTAGTCATGAGTGCACGCCTTGATGGTGTGATTACATACAAAAGAGAAAGTTTATTTTAGTAGTAACGTTTCAATTTAGAGATACTTCAGCGTTTCTATATGGGCGCTCCGTCTAAAGTGGCGAGGTTGTAGGTCCTTTTACTGCCCACTTCGACGATATGATAAGTGCCTTTCTAGTTTACGCCCAACTTTCCCTCTCCTATCACTTCATGCAAAACCATATCTCCGATTAGAAAGTTTCGAGGCTTGACTCTCTTGTTGTACTAAGATTTAACTCGTTGTTGGTACGTGGCTAGGCGGCTCTGGGCAACTTCTCTCCATTCCTCTAGGACTTGCAGCTCTCTTCTTATGATGTTATCGTTCTCCATTTTCGTCTGCTTAGTGATATGGAAAGGTTGCAGGGTTCTCTAGATGGAAATGTTAGCCTCGATTACGAATGCCAATGAGAACGGTGTTTTTCCCATGGTTTTCTTGGTCATCGTTCTATATGCTCATAGGACTTCAGTTATCTCATATGTCCATGGACTTTTCCTTGCCTCTAGTTTCTTCTTTAAAGAGTTGATGATGGTTTTGTTTGAGGCCTCTACTTACTCGTCGCCCTGAAGGTACCTCGAAGTGAAGATAAGGTGGTAGATCTTCAATTCTTTGTACATGTCAACTACGAGGGAACTAGTGAACTGCATTCCGGTGAGGGGGTGCCAAACCTACATATGATGCTTTTTCATATGAAGGCTTTTATAACTAACCCATTGATCCGTGAAAGTGGTTTTGCCTCGATCCACTTGGTGAAATAATCTGTTGTCACCACCAAGTACTGCTTATTGCCCCTTGGCCCGTTCGAAGGGTCAAACTAAATCAAGTCCCTACTGCATGAATGGCTATGCATTCGCCATCGTATTCAACTCATTCGTTGGTTGATGAGTCATCGGTGTGAACCTCTGGCATTTACTGTATGTACGTACTCAATCCTAGGAGCCCCTGGTTATTGAAAGCCAATAGTAGCCATCCGTATGGGTTTTCTAGGCCAGTGTTTGGCCTATGGAGTGATTGCCATAGACTTTAGAGTGTATATCCATCAAAATGTTTAATCCCTGCTCCAGAATGACACATAGCAAATATTGGCCCAAGTATGAGCGTCGATATAGCTTATCCTAAAAGATGACATAATGGATGCCATTTGGACATTTTTATTAGCTAGGCTTCAATCATCTGGAAGAGTACCACATCAAATATAGGCTAATAGCTCGTTCATCCAGTTTTCCCGCATGTCCACCGATACGATTTGTTATGGGTACATACATTGCGACACTGGCCTCTAGGTACTCGAAGATGATGTTTCGTCAGAGTCAGTGATCAACAGAGGATCCTAGGTTTGCTAGCACTTCGACGTGGAAGTTTTCACTTCGTGGACACTGGTGAATATCATACTTGGCAAACTTGCCTAGTAATTCATTGGCCTTCTCCAAGTATAACGACATAACCGGGTTACGGATGGTGTATTCTCCTGTAACCTAGTTAGCCACCAATAGGGAATCGTAGTAGATAGTTATTTCCTTTACCTGGAGTTCAAATGTGACTTTCAATCCTCCTAGCAAGGCTTCGTACTCAGCTTCATTGTTGTTAGCACGAAATCCCAATTTTAGCGCCTCGCTTGGGTTGGCCCATCCATCAACCTATAAACGCTAGCCAATGTTGGTTTCAAAGGGCTTCACGGTTGGTTCTTCCGCTGCTGAGGAATCTGGAGTGAATTCAACAATGAAGTCTGCGAGCATTTGCCCTTTGATAATAGTTTTGGGTTTATAGATCAACCAATGCTGCCCCAACTCGATAGCCCATTTATTGACTCTAGTGAAGCTGTGAGGACCTTGGAGAATCGACCTGAGTGGAAATTTCGTAATGTCCACGATACAAAATGAATTGAAATAAGACCTAAATTTTCTTGTCACCATGACCAGTGTTGGAATCAACTTTTCCATCTCGGGGTGCCTCGTCTCTGGTCCAAGGAAAGCCTTCGAGACATAAAACACTGGCTTCTGGCTTTCCGAGTCTTCTCGGAGTAGAGTGGCACTGATTGCAACCTCTAATATAGCCAAATACAAATATAAATCCTCCCCAAGTACGGGCTTAGAGAGGACAAGAGGTGAGGACAAGTATTCCTTCAGTTTGAGGAATGCTTGTTCACACTCCTCATCCCATAGTAATGATTTTGTTCTTTTTTATGGCATTGAAGACGAACTTGCACTTACCTGTTGGTCTGGTGAAGAATCGACTGAGTGATGTGGTCTTTTTCAGTGAGGCTCTAAATCTCTTTCACTGTTATGGGGGACTGCATGTCGATGATTGCCTTTATCTGGTCTAGTTGGCCTCAGTTCCGCTTTGGGTCACCATGTATCCCAGGAATTTCCTGTTTTTGGCGCCAAAGATACATTTTTGTAGATTGAGCTTCTTTTGGTACTTGCGGAACAAGTTGAATGATTCTGCCAAGGGAGTGGGAAGCTATTCTTGGGGCACGCCCTATCTAAGTCTGTGTAGTCTAAACATACCTGCCACTTGTCATTCTTCTTCTTGACCAACACAAATCATAGCACAAACATACCTGCCACTTGGCATTCTTCTTCTTGACCAACACAAATCATAGCACAAAAGTTAAGGTTACTGCATTTTGGTCCAAATTAGGTTCCGAACAAAATCGTTTTGTCTCTTTAAATGAGAATTAGATTTTCGTTTCATTTAGCTCATTTCAATCAATTCTATGGATACAAAAACCAAATGGCATTGTTGCATTCAAGTTTAATTAGTTAAAGGGTTAATTAATTAAAGAAATGGTGATTATGAACCTTAGCTTACGATAATTGAGCTATGTGATTGGCCGCCTCTCAAATTTGTTTGAACCACTCGAATGTGTGGCTTATATTTTGGTTGTAATTTATTTGATCAAATATTGTAAAAGAGCATAAGCTCTTCTTTATTTTA
>JAOTRO020174620.1:0-19731 GCA_028566515.2 Pyracantha coccinea | reverse complement strand
CCACCACATTTCCGATAGAATCGTGGTGACAAAAGGAGCTCTGGAAGAAGTGATGAAAGTTTGTTCTTTTATAGAGGGTGTTGACGGAGAAACGAATATAACTTTCTCTACAGAACACTATCAAAGGATTTTAAATCTGACTGAAGAAATTAGCAATGAGGGACTCAGAGCTATTGGAGTGGCAATAAGGAGGCTGGAAACGGTGCGTCTGGATTTCTTTCTTACTCAACTTCTGCGCTTTTTGTATTCAATTGCATCTATTTATTTCTTTCAAATTTTAGTACGTTTCATAGTTTTTTGTACTGAATTTTGGTACGTTTCATACACATTTTCCTGGTAAATAATAAACTGGCAACTAAGGATTAATGAACTAGAACAGAAATGTGAAAATGGCACACCAAAAAGAAAATAATTCTGCTGCCCTGTAAATTTACAATGTTTACTAACCTGACTATTTCTGTCACAATGCAGGAAACGAGCTATCAACACAGGGACGATGATGAAACCTTTGAATCAGACATGGTTTTCCTAGGCCTCATAACATTCTTTGACCCGCCCAAGGACTCGGCAAAGCAAGCTCTGTGGCGGTTGGCTGAGAAGGGAGTGAAGGCAAAGGTCTTGACAGGTGACTCGCTCACGCTATCAATAAGAGTTTGCAAGGAAGTTGGTATAAGAACCACCCATGTTGTTACAGGGCCAGAGCTTGAGTTACTCGACCAGGATTCCTTTCATGAGACGGTTAAAAGAGCAACCGTACTAGCTCGACTCACCCCAACACAGAAACTCCGAGTTGTTCAGTCCCTGCAGGCAGTTGGAAATCATACTGTTGGCTTCTTAGGAGATGGAGTAAATGACTCGCTTGCGCTGGATGCAGCCAATGTTGGTATATCAGTTGACTCAGGAGTATCAGTTGCAAAAGACTTTGCTGACATTATCTTACTCGAGAAGGATCTCAATGTCCTCATCGCTGGAGTTGAGCACGGTCGACTCACTTTTGGGAACACAATGAAGTACATAAAAATGTCGGTAATTGCCAATCTAGGAAGCGTTCTCTCAATTCTCATAGCAACCTTGGGTCTCAAGTATGAACCGTTGACTCCAAAACAGCTTCTTACGCAGAACTTCTTGTATAGTGTTGGCCAGATCGCAATCCCATGGGACAAAATGGAAGAAGAATATGTAAAAGTACCACAAAAATGGTCGAAGAAAGGCTTACCGATGTTTATTCTGTGGAATGGTCCTGTGTGCACTCTCTTTGACGTAAGCACACTTATGTTTCTTTGGTTCTATTATAAGGCTGACAGTCTGGATGACATTGTGTTCTTCCGTTCTGCTTGGTTCATCGAAGGGCTTCTGATGCAGACGCTGATCATCCACTTGATCCGGACAGAGAAAATTCCCTTCGTTCAGGAGTTTGCGTCATGGCCCGTGCTTTGTTCTACAGTTCTGATTTCTGCCATCGGAATTGCAATTCCGTTCACACCAATTGGGGATGTGATGGGATTCGTTGAGCTTCCACTGTCGTACTTTGGATTTTTGGTGGTGCTTTTTGTGGGATATATTTTCGTCGGCCAGGTGGTCAAGAGACTATATATCATGGTTTACAAAAGTTGGCTTTAACTAGTAGAATGAACTCAGCTGACATTCATGCGTTGGCACTAGCGTGTGAAAAGAGGAATTAGGAAGAAAATTTTCCCATAGAATTCATTGGCAAAGGATTTAATACATATAGCCTCAAAGTTGTTACAGATTCATTGACATTTTCTGTAGATACTCTTCTTTCCAGATTTTGTAATTCGAATCTGCAAATTTGCAAAACAATATGGAACGATATGAATGTCATCGTTGTTGAGCAAGAAAGAAAAATAAAAATCTGCAATCAGATGCATCTCAGATATGATATTTCACAAGATATTATGCAGATAGAACGATACATATGCAGATCCAAGCAACACTAGACCGTTAACATTCCAGTTTTTGGGTGAATTACCTGCATAAATGTTAATAACTTTCTGTTACCGACAAGGTTAATGTAACCAAAGACTAAATTCAGTGAGACTTCAGTGTGTGTTGTTATAGCAGTGATTAAATAAGTCCTAGAAAATTACCCAACCGAAGATAATTGTTCTTGATGTTCCATTCAAAATGCCAGTGTGGTCTGTCATTTTTCAGTGTCCAGTAAGTCCCTCCCAAAGTCTTGGTAATCACTCTGAGACCCTTTTGTTACGTTCCATTCATTCACCCACTCTCCCGCAAAGAAATCCACTATTCCAACACTTATAACTCATACTACTAGAAACCTACAGAAGACAGATTTCAGACGAGCAAACGAGAAAATTTGGCTCTGATTTCATATCAGAGTACGATCTTGAAGTAAAAAAGCTTTCGGGTGAAGGGAGAAAGGAGAAAGGAGGTCTTGCCTTACCGATAAAAACTAGTGAACCGTTTGCCCGGCTGAGGGCCTGCGGTTGAGTTTCCCTGCTCTTGTATATGAATTGTATAGTATCCACAGTACTCATATTAACAAAGAAATTATCAAAAAGATTGTAATAATGCGAATCCGCCACTAGATGAAACAAAAGTATTACGTAAGCTGTTGATGAGTATTTCCGAACAATTTGATAGCCTTGTTCGTAATATGAAACTAAAGCATCCAATGGAACTGCAGCTGCAGATGGTTCATTTAAAAGCTTAATTCCCAGCAAAGCTGGACGGCTTGCATACCTGCAAACGAAAGAAATCAGTGCTTGGCATGCTTGAACTCTAAGGAGAGCTGACCTGAATTATATGTTGTAGATAACACTACAGGTTTCTCAAAGATATATGCAAGTGCGTGAACACTTGGTAGGGTCTAGAGTGTAGCAGTTCAAAAACACATCACATACCTGGAAGCTAGAAAATCTATAACGTGCGGTGTTTATGAAATGTAATAAGGATTAGGCCAGTCTGTTGAACCATCTCTACTAGCACTATGTTCCATCCCGTTCTGGGAGCCAGGAGCGGCACGAACATCAATTATGCACTTAATATTATAGGCTCTGCAGCACAGTTCTAATGTATGACATCAGAACCAAATATGGTATTTTGAATTTTATCTGAACAGAATTAGGTGAATGAAAGACCTACTCCGCCTACGGCTTCCAAAAGATCCACCAGTCAACAGCGCATGAGGATCAGGATCATAGGCAATCCACCAGCCAACAGGAATCCTCACGGTATTTATTCCATGTCCATACAGAAAATTGAAATCTCCGACATCGATGAAACTGTTTCTATGTCTCTGCATTTTAAAAAGGTCCGTATATCAAATAAACAAATCGAGAGAAAGCTTTCTAGTTTAGCAACTATAATGTAGCGGGTGAATACATCTGTTGCAATGGCAGCCAGAAAGTAACGAAGAGTTACCTTAAGAGTATCTTTGGCCTTACTGTGTCCATAGCCATTTGCAAGCTGGTAATCTCCATGCAAGGTGTTAACAACAATGGTCAGTTCAAACGTGGCTGCATTATCATCCCATCCTGGTTTCCCCAGATAGTCCACCCTGAGCTGATTTTGCAGTGTACCTACAGGAAACAATGTTTAATTTTTGGATCGGTTCATTGTTAATCTCTTTAGCAAAATCAACATTCAAGAAGAACACGTTAAGTGGTGAAGCCAATACTTTAAACATAGAAGTAGAGAACTTATCCTACTTGCCAAAATAAAACATTCATTTGGGTATCACGTTGTGGGAAAGCACCTCAACTCTTCATACAATTTAAAGGCTAATAGAAAAACTGCACAATTTTGGGCTTTACTCGATTCATGGAAATTTCGTGCAGAGCCAAACACTACAAAATTTCTTGGAAATAAGTCACATAATTTTATGAACAGTGGTCTAAACAAGGAGCATGCCAACACATAATTCCTCAGTCTAAGCTAATGAATTGGGTCATTAAATACCTCAAGAAAACAAACCTGCAAATACGTCCCGTCCCATTCATTGTTCTGATGTGAACTCTATGTTATTATTTTCAATGTGAAAGTTTCCTGGTGTTGAAGGTGGTTCTCTAGTTGCAGAAAAAGAGCAACCCTGTCAATCATATGTTAGAAACTGTTAGTGTAAAATTGGCAATTCCTAACAAAATGCCTGAGTCTAAAATATCTTAGACTAGTGTGCATATTTCAGTTGTAATTATTTTAGTTTAAGTTTTGCCTCTCGTGCTTTCGATCACAAAATAACAAATGTTTCAGAGATATTCACTCAGGTAAGTTCGACATGCATATGCATTCATATTATCTAGGTTTGTGTTTAATGAGCTGCCTAGTTTTAAGTTTAACAATAAAAGCTTTGCACGTTAAATTTGCCTTTTTTAATTAAGACTTCATTTAACTTAATTAAAAGGCCCACGATTTTTATCAGTTCAAAACTCTAGCTTGTTCATATTTACATAGAATTCGTTTGTTATGCTTGTTGCAATGTCCCAGTTTGTTTTAATGATGTTTACTATATTGATAAAATTCCAAATGATTTTATTTTTATCTCTTAATCTGTCATCCCAATCTTTTGGAAGTTGAAGTCAATTCGAACTCTTGTGGTTGTTATATTAGGGTTTGTGGTTTTGGTGCCGCATAAAAAATAAGGAGTTTTAATGAAACATTCCAGGTACTGTTCACTTTTTATCGAAAAATCACATTTTTATCTTTATCTGTTACTATTCACTATACCTTTAAAAATGGTTTTTTGTTAAAATGGAAATTTTTTTAGACTTTTCGTTAGTTTTCTTTAAAAAAATACCCAGGTCATCAGAGCATTTGTGCGGCTGCAGTATCACACACGACACACATGCATTGAGATCAGTCATTCCTGCATGCATTAGGTTTTTGGGCTGCCGCATGCATCAGATCAGTTGGGGTTTTTGGCTGCGCATATTGACACACACAGGTACAGAGAATTGATTGGGTGCATTAGCTTTTTATCATTATTTTTGACGAATTCTTTTAATGATGTGCATTCTTTATTAGTTGATATTTTGATCTATTTTTGGGAGGAATTTGCACAGTATCTGAGAGAGAAATGCAATGCAGCCATTGTACTTCGTTTGTTGTTGCATGAAATATCATTTGAAAACAAACGTCTTTTAGCGCAGCTCCAAATGCACAGAGTGCCATTTCCATTCCAGAAAAATCAGTCTGTTATCTGTGAGTGTCTTCAAGGAAAAATTTAGTTTCGATCATTGATTTTTCTTTGTGCTTTAACAAGAATTCAATTATGAAAATGTGCCTTATGATTTTCGTAATTGGTTGATTTTCAAAAATCATTTCAGTTCATACATTCTGCATGATTACATTAGTATCTTGCAAAGTTTGAGAAAAAGGTGATTGACGGCCGCCCTAGTGTCGTGCCACTTTTACTCGAAGGCTGAAGAGAGATCAAGTAGCCAAGCGTGGAGACAAAACTGCCTACTAGTAGGTGTGTCTAGTTGATGAGTTTTGTAAGTCTTTATGTACTTATTTCTCTTAGTGTTTGTCCTAGCTTGGAAGCCTGAGGATTTTCCTAGTGGTGGGTTTTGCATCGTTAAATCCTACATCCTGTGTGCCTTTTTATATATCTTTTTAACTGCATATGTGTAAGATAGTTTGATATGTGATGTGAATGTGGAATTAATTTGAGAACTGAAAAATAAATTGAAAATTGAATTGGATTTTTAAATTGGAACCTATTCACCCTTTCTAGTTTAAACTAGTACCCATCCTAGAACTTTCAGAAACTTTCTTGCAAAGTGCGGAGCTGAAATTCTGATTCAGAAACTTTCATTTCGAGAACAGAAAACAGGATCATAAGTATGAGTAGTACGAACCAAGATAAATGAGGACCTTAATTTTCTTGAGTCCAGTTTCTTAACAAACGTATTCTTATGTATATAATTATCTCCTCCTCCTTAGAGAAATTAGCAGATTTATTTACAATATAAACCATAGTAACAATTTTAGTCTGTCCCTCCATTTCTGAGATTGGACATAGCATGAGGGCGCAATGGATGCATTTAATCAGAAAACACTTGAGATTCTCACATATAAGTTAACAACCAACAGAAATTACAGGCATGAACTATTTGATCAGATCAGCAGTGTGTCTGACCCTAAGGGTTTCCCATGAAGATGCAATATCTCTATTAACCGAGACATTCATCCCTCCCCCATTCTTCAACATCCACAAATGGGTCAACTGCAACGATAAGAAAACCCCAAAACAGGCAGACCTGGGAGTAGTGTCTCTCCCCTTGCACCCAAGTTCATACCCTCACCTATATCGCTTGAATAACAACAACAACAACAACAACAACAACAAAACCCAAAAACAATATACTAAACAAAATCTTAATCCAACCTTCCGCAACCAACTACCCTCCCAAATTCACTCCTCCCGCTTTAGAGTCCCCATGCAATCCCTCCACTTGTATCAAGAAACCGAACATATAACTACTACAAAGAAAAGAAAAATTAGTAATTTCAATCATTTTAATATTTTCCAAGAAATTAATGCCATTGGAGACTTGGAGTTCACCTGAGTATACTCCAGAGAAAATGAGCCAAGATCACAGTAGAAATGCGCATACCCCATTTGGTAAGAACAAGTTCCATCAAGAACGCTGGCTGCCAAAACACCCAAAAAGCCAAATTATACACCCATCTGGGAGAATCTTAATACTTCATTATCACCCAAATTATATACCAAATTCACCTTTGTAGCCATGCACAAAGATCGCTAGGATTGCATGCCTTTTACATTATATTGTTAAACCTAGTTCATAGTACAGACAAAGCAAAAACCATTATGATAATTGATAATTTAGAAAGTTAGATATGTTGCAAGTGGTGAATTGTAACCCATTACATCCTGATTCTAACGCTCCTCCCTGCCTCCACCTCCCCCACTCATTTTTTTTAGTGTAGATTAGTGTAGAGCTTGTAACAAACAAAACATAAATATCTTGTATTTAGGTTGCCTTGTATATCTCCACAAATTACTTAACTAGTTAGAGAATGTGATGTGGGGAACGAATAGACAAATTAGACCTTCTCCCACTAGTGTGGTGTGAGACAATGTCTCTTTAATTAGACTTTAGTGGATAGAATGAATATGAAAACTCAAGTTTATTCATAGAGGAATAGTTATCTTTTCATGGTCAATGGACACATCTTTATAAGTGGCAATTTTGAGCTTTTACGTGATTCATTACGGCACGCGTAGCGTCTCATGATCAACTTGTTTGAGACCGTTATCCTCTTTGTTGAAACTAAGTTTACGCACCACTGTGGATGGTAAAGTATGTGAGAATGACTACCTACGAACAAGAGTAAACAACTGTGATTAACCTAAGTTACCAGTGTGGTACAAGCCAAAGGTTGTCCGACGGTCAAGCTAGCATACTTAAACTCAAGTAGTGGATATGAGAGCAAAGTAGGCATTATCGATGATGTGTCCTAGAGAGGGTTAATATAATAGTCGGGTGAGAGTCCTTTTAGGACATATAATTCGTATTAAACCGGGAGAATCTTATAGGATATATAGCATAAGATATTGCTTCCTTTTAAGATTGTGATTACTTGCAGCGCATGCTAACCCTTAGATTGTAGGAATCTCCAAGAATATAAAGGACTAATCTGATCAGGTTATTGTGTCTTGTTAAGCAAGCATGGTCATTCTTAGCTAGGCTTTTGGCCCTTGCCTACCATTCTGGAGTCCAATAGGGTATGGTGGCACCATTGATCTGTTTATGGGGCTTAGTCCGATTTGGAGCTGTTTAGTCCATGACCAGAGTTTTTTGAGGCATTTTGTATTTCGATCCGCCTTACTCTGGACTAATAAAGCTCATGGTCCTACACTGCCCATTACTATCAGTTTGATTTTGGTAAACGTGGCAAAAAAAGGCTAATTAAGAGCCATGTTTAAGGAAGCCTCTTAACCACATTGATTATCATGGCTATGATGAGGCCACAATTGTAAGATTTGTTCTTTTGTTAGTGAAACAAAAAATTTGTTTAAATGAAGATCATTTGATCATCTCATGCATCTTACAATAAGGTCAAATGAGGAAATTAGTTAACATGAACTCAAAAACCAATCTTTTACCATGAAATCCATGGCCTAGTAGGTAATGAACCAAGACTCAACCCATATTTTAAAAGAGAGGGAAAAGATTTCTATATAATGGAAATCCTCTTTGCAAGGCAAAGTCTATTCACCCATGAGAGGTTCTTAATTCCTTTGCCCCTTGGATTTAGACTGAATAGGAATCTCCATGAGCCACCAAAGTATAGGGCCTCTAATTCTCTTCATCAATGTGAGATTCGAAGAGGAAATGAGTGACATAGGGATGATTGTGGTGCTATAAACACCACCCCATGTGGCCGGTCTTGTAAAGAGAAAATTGAGAAAGATGCTTCTCCGATTTCTCCAAACAAAACCCTAAGAAGGCTAGAGTTGTAACACCTTTATAGTCCCTTCTTTTACGTGACTAAAGGAGAATACCTAGCATTCTCCCACTATAGGGTCGGCCTTACTAGTGCTATGGGGCATTTGGGCCCTTTAGTTTTACGTTAAACAATTTAACTTGTTGGGTTTGATGGATCAAGGCCCTTTGCTCTATGAAGCCCGAAACTAGCTTAAGGCCCAATTCGAACTTTTTTTTTATTAATTAATTTTTAATTAACTCTAACCAAAAACAATTAAATGATTTAATTGTTCTTACTCAACTCCATTGTATTCTTCAATCTCTATCTTATGGTGTAAAATCCATTAGATTCTAATTAACAAGGCAGTGATTAGAACTCTTACTAGTCAAATTGTGAATTGAAACTTACTTTTCAATTATCCCTTTAATGAAGAATAACAAGTGCTAATCCTCAGGTCTTCCACAAGCCATGAACGATACCTTGCAGCATATCATGGCTACCCAAACTAAGTAGAAGAAGTGAAGAATCTATTCAGTTAGAATTGCAATGGAATACAGTTCTTCGCTTTATCAATAATTTTTTTTTCACGTTGTTTGGTTGATAATTTATTCATGTCTACTATCCAATATGATTTTCGTATCTATATGATTTCCGTGAATATGATTTGGAATGTACCTCCAAAATTATATTCATGTGTTATGGCAAGAGACTCTTGAATTCTAATACAGAGTATTCTCCTTCAAAGGTTGAAGGTTAGAGATTCCTTGTTCTAAACTTACATGCCTATGTGAATATATCAGTGATCCCAACAATGCACAGAACAAGCCATGATGTTATGATACATCATCAAATGATCAAAGACATATTCACAAGACAAATGTGGTATCTCAGGTCAAAGAACTATTTTTCATTATCGCACCTAGTGAGTTCTCATATAAGATGAGTACGAAAACTCCTGGTTGATTGTGTTTAGTGAACTCACTCTCTATTGAGCACCTACATATTTGCCTTGGTGTCTTTAACACCAATTACTTGAGACCAATCGCTCTCTCAAGAGAAAACATAATATGTATTGGTCTTATCAGATTGTTAATGCCTAGTTGGCAATTCTACGATCTGGAACGTTTAGCATATGTGTATGAGAAAGAAAGGTTTCATGATTCAAATTTCCTTAGATTACATTCTCTCCATTACTTATTCTTGTTTAAGGGTATAAATTTTAATTAATGAGGCTTTAAATAATAATCTTTGTCTTTAGATTAAACTAATTAGCATAATATGTGAAATATGTAAATAGTATCATCTCATAAGTAATTGGCTTTTAGGGCATATTTTCCATAGTTAGATGTGAGAAAAGGGGTTGGCTTAGTTAAGCTATGCGGACACAATAAATTTGTTGAGTTAGATGGTCCATTAGTTGGATGATACATGTCCAACACGCAAGTTTGACATATGTGTTTTTTCTACCAAACGAGATTATCAAGGTCATCCCTCTAACATTTAATGTGAATCCAAGTGTGAGCTTAGTAGATATTTAGATATGCTTGAATTTCTTATGTTTACGAGTTAAATTCTCATTAAATGATTAAACCAGAATACGTTATGGTTTAGTTATTGTAATTTTATTTACAAATTGAGAAATACTATTAAATTATACTGCAGTGACTAATCCATAACGTTTGTGGCTATAGACTTAAATACAATAGGTTTTAATTCTCTTATCCATAAAGAAAAAAGACTCACAAGGCTAACCATATAAAAATGTGTAGAGTACCAAGCAATACCTTTACTGAGAGGCTCTCTAGGTTTTCTCACGAACCCTAGGAGAGCGGCGTGCATCAATCGAAAAATCTTGGGTTTTCGTCTGAATTTTTCAGTCTTTCGGTGCTGTGCGGCAGGGAATAAGGGTTTGGCTCTCTTACAGTTACTGTTTATTTCATGATTTGGGCAAGGGTGCTCAAAGGGTTTGTGTGGTGCATTAACTTTGGCGTGCGTATGTGGGAACTGGTTTTGAACAGGTTCATGGTAATGGAGGATTTGGTGGACAAGTTTGCAGATCGTTTTGTGATTACAGAGGAAGAGCAAAAACTCATTGTGGTGGACAAGATGGAGGCAGCGATTTTGAAATCTTTGCGAGTTTTCCTAGTGGGAAAAGTTTTGTTTCCCAAACCGGTGAATAAGGAAGGGTTTAAACGGCAAATGAGAAATCTATGGTGACCCAAAGCAAACGTTGTGATTACGAATTTGGAAGAGGATCGTTTTGCTTTTGGGTTTAATTCCATGCAGGAACGTAATACAATTCTCCATAGAGGGCCTTGGTTATATAATAAGCAATATTTATTGGTGCTTGCTGAGGCGGATAATTTGGCTTACTCGGCTAGGGTTCTGCTCTAGTTTCAGGAGTTTTGGGTGCAGTACAAGGGTCTTCCATTGGGCTACATGACTCGACAGATGGGGACATTTTTGGTGGATTTGCTAGGTGCTTATGTCCTAATAGAACAAAGTCGTACGAAGGAAAAGTTTGGGAGTATTTTGCCCGTGCGAGTGCGGCTGGACGTACAGAAGTCGTTGAGAAGATTTGTGAGTATCCAGTTGGAAGGGAAGTCGATGCAGATTGATGCTAGGTATGAGAAGTTACCACTCACTTGTTTTCTTTGTGGTTTGATGAACCATGTGGAAGAGCAATGTCAGTATTTTGAAGGACATCAACTGGATGATAAGGCCAAACCGTATGGAAGATGGTTCCAAATGGATGTGCTTGATAAGGATTATAAACGGCCTGAGGGGAAAAGGTTTGGTTTAGGTGCAGAGGGTGGTTGGGTAATGAGGGTTCCGCTGGATGAGGATATTGTGGAACCCATGGAGGAAGTTGGGAGCGCACTGGTGGTGGCTACAACTCAGGAGATGGGTAAGGAGTTACTACCGGATCGGAATGAGGATGTTTACACCATGGAAAACATTAGTCATAATTTGGCTGTGATACTTTTCTTACCGAAGGAGAATGAGAGACAATGTTTGAGGCAGATGGATGCTATGACGGAGGATGTTGTGTCTAAATGCATGCAGCCATTACGGGTGTTTGGGTCAGAGATTGAGCCACATGGAGATATTGGGAAAGCTAGTCAGGAGCCCTGGGAGACTGGCGATGCAAATGTGGTTTTATCGTTGACAAGTGATAATGGTAGGGGACTCACAATGGAACGGCAGGGTTCTCCACAATCTATTGATTCTAACCTGTTTAATTTAGCTCCATTTATATTTGGCTTGGATTCAGAAAAAGAGTCTTACTTGAAAGGAAAGCTGACTCGGAAGCACAAATTCAAACACTCTAACTCTAAATGTCTTATTCTTCCGGAGTTAGGAAAACGGGGACAACGTGAAAAAGATGGACGAGGGTTGTCTCCGGCAAAGAAGAGGCATGTAGAATCTGGTTCCATCCCTTTTACAACGGTGAAGGCTACAAAGATCAGCCCTGCCGAGCCCAATGAGTTGTATTAGCTAGAATTGTCGAGGGCTTGGGAACCTTCAGGCAATTCGAGCGCTTAAGAGACTAGTTCTCTTTAAAGATCCCATGGTGATTTTTCTGTGCAAAACGAAAAGCTCGAAAGAGCATATGGAAAGGTTAAAATCACAACTGCAGTTTGATTTTTTTATTTACTGTTCCGAGCTCGAGAAGATCTGGGGGATTGTATGTTATGTGGCAGAAAGATGCAAACCTGATGCTCCGATCATATTCCTCTAATCATATTGATATAAAGGTAGGGGTATTGGAGATGTTAATCAATTGAGGGTTACGTTCTTTTATGGCTTTCCGGTGGAAGTGGATAGACATAAATCGTGGAGTCTGCTTAAACAGTTAAGTCAAAATTCGGTTTTGACATGGTGTTGTATGGGGGATTTCAATGAGAGTCTATATGCACATGAGTAGGAAGGTAGGGATATTCGTAACCAAAGTCAAATGGATGGTTTTCGTAATGCGCTCAACAGTTGCCAGTTACAAGATTTAGGATATGTTGGTAACAAATTTACATGGGTTACTACTAGGTGTGGAGGAATTAAGGTAAGATTAGACAGGGTTGTAGCGATGCATAAATGGATGGATATGTTTCCTGGGTTTTGTGTTTCTAATTTAAAACCTAATTCATCTGACCATGTCCTTGTTCTACTTGAATGGCTGCCACAAAACCACGGTAGAATAAAGAAATCTTTTCGATATGAGGAAGGATGGTCAGTAGAAGATGGTTATGATGCTGCAGTACAAAAGGGTTGGGCGACTGATTTTTTTGGATCCCCAATGTATCGAATTACAGAGAAAATTAAGGCAACAAGATTACAGTTTATTAATTGGGTTAAAACAACGAAGCATTCTATTCCGGGGGAAATTTTGGAAATTGAGGATAAACTGAATGCATTATTTGGTAGACCTTTTAATGAAACAACCATTGCACAACGACATGAACTCAATTCTTGGTTGCAATCATTGCTGGCACAGGAGGAAGCGTTCTGGAGACAGAGGGCAAAAGAAAATTGGCTAAAAATGGGGGATTAAAACACAGTTTTTTCACCAAAATGCATCTAAACTTCAACGAAGGAATGCTTTGTCAAGGTTATTTGATGGGGCCGGAGTGTGGCATGAAGATAAAAGGGGCATGGAAAAGGTGATCGTGGATTACTTTTCAAATATTTTTTACTCACAGGGTCCAGTGGATATGTCAAATATCTTAAGGGTTGTTAACCCTAGGGTTTCGGCAGATATGAATCATGAGTTATTAAGGTTGGTGTTGAATGAGGAAGTTAAAGAATCGTTGTTTCAATTGCATCTAACTAAAACTCCGGGACCTGATGGTATGTCTCCGGGTTTCTATCAGAAGCATTGGGAGACTGTTGGCCAAGATGTGTGTGATGGGGTAAGACATGTGCTTTCGTCGGGTCATTTGCTTAGAAAGATCAATTACACTCATGTAACTTTGATTCCAAAAAGAAGTGATCTTACTGAGATGGCTCAATTAAGGCCAATTAGTCTTTGTAACATGCTTTATAAGATTTGCTCTAAGGTGTTCACCAATAGGTTGAAAGTTGTTCTCTCAGATATTATTTCACTACAGAGTGCCTTTATACCAGGTAGGTTAATATCTGATAACTGTATGGTTGCTTCGGAAATAGCACATTATATGCATCGGAAAAATAATGGATGGAATGGTGTAATGGCTTTGAAACTGGATATTAGTAAGGCCTATGATCGCATTGAATGAAGCTTTTTGGAACAAATGATGAAGCAGATGGGTTTTGCGGATGAGTGGATACATTGGATAATGATGTGTGTTTCGACAGTCTCTTATTCATTCAAATTGAATGAGGAGCCCGTGGGGCTAGTTTATCCGAAACGGTGAATTCGTCAAGGTGATCCTTTGTCACCTTTCTTATTTGTGTTATGTGCAGAAGGACTATCGGCTTTGTTTCATTCATGGGAAGCTCAAGGCCGGATTCATGGGGTACAAGTTTGTGAGGGGGGCCCAAGTGTTCATCATCTATTATTTGCGGATGATAGTTTTATATTTGCTAGAAGTTCTATTCAAGAGTGTTTGCAGTTGAAGGAATTATTATCCACGTATGAATAGGCTTCGGGGCAAGCTGTCAACATGTCTGAAAGTAGCATGGCGTTTAGTAGGAATCTCTTAGAGATTGATGCCTAGTTATTAGCAGATTGCTTAGGGATGAAGCGTGTGGATTACCATGACCGCTATCTTGGGCTTCCGATATTCATCGGTAGGTCTAAGAAAGATACATTTGCTTATATTAAAAATCAGTTGTGGAAAAAATTGAATGGTTGGCATGGATCATTACTCAGTAGTGCGGGTAAGGAAATTTTAATTAAAACAGTGGCACAGACAGTACTGTTATATACAATGCACAATGCATACTTTCTTGTTACCCAAGTCTTTTTGTGATGAGTTAAATCAAATGGTGGCAAGGTTTTGGTAGGGAAGAGAAGCAGGTCAGCGTAGAATACATTAGGTGAAATGGCAGTGGTTATGAAAACCTAAAGGTGAAGATGGCTTGGGATTTAAGGATTTATATGCGTTTAACCTTGCTTTGCTTGCGAAGCAAGCCTGGCGTCTACGATAGCAACCTAGTTCACTTGTTGTATGTCTCTTTAAAGCGAGGTATTATCCTAATAATGAGTTTTTGCAGGCGCCTGTTAAACCTAATCCCTCCTATTGCTGGCGTAGTGTGGCTGCATCTCAATTAATTGTTATTCAGGGAGCTCGATGGAGAGTGGGGGATGGCCTACAGATACGCATTTGGGGTGACAATTGGTTGCCAGAGGAGAATTTGTATAGTGTTCTTAGCCCGTTACCGAATAGGGTGCACCCATCTCTTACAGTGAGATCCCTAATGGTGGAAGATGACGGTGTTCGATGGAATTCGGAGTTAGTGCGGAGGTGGTTTGTGGAAGAGGAAGCATACCTTATTTTAAGAATACATTTGAGCTTATTTCATCCTACAAATTTTTTGATTTGGGCAAAAGATTCCAAGGGGTTTTTCCCAACGAAGAGTGCCTATTTTGTGGCCAGATCATGTTTTGGTTTGGGTGGTGTAGAGCCCACGGGTTCAATGGTTAGTGAGCAAACAAAGTTCCTTTGGAAAGCACTATGGAGGGCCAAGGTTCCGGGGAAAGTAAAAATATATGTTTGGCGTGCATGCATGAATGCGTTGCTTACCAAAGTAAATTTGAGGTCGAGACGAGTAATTATGGTGGCTATTTGTGGTTACTGTGATCAGGCAGAGGAAACGATAGAACATGTCTTGTTACTATGTTCTAGAGCGGCAGCTGTGTGGTTTGGTAGCCCATTGGGAATTACATCGTTCACTCGTGGTGCAAATGGATTTCAAGGGTGGATGGAGTTTATGGTGCAGGAAGTCTCAAACAAAAGTTTTGAGCAGATTCTTATCCTAGTTTGGAGTATTTGGAGAATACGTAATGAATTTCTCTGGTATGGTATTGAGGTTTCTCCATTGGATACTCATCTTAAGGCACAAAAATGGTTGGCGGAATTTAGAAAGTGGACTGTTGCTGCAACCCAACCCTCATCCATGCGAATAACTCGATGGCAGCCTCTTATTTTTTATGCTGCTTGGGATGAAGATGTTTCAATTGGAGGTTTTGGGTTAGTAGTTAGAGATGTTGAGGGTGGTTTTCTTGCGGCTCAGGTGGGCAGGGAAGTAGGAGTGTGATCTGCACTGCATGCAGAGGCTGCTGCTGCACGGGCAGCAGCTATGTTTTTATGCAGGTGGAGCATGGAGCAAATTCAGGTAGAGGGGGATGCTTTAGTGGTCATCTCTGCAATCTAGAACGAAGGTGCAGCTTATAGTGGCCATTATGGGCTTTTATTTGATGATACCAGGAAACTGTTGAACAAGTTGAGAGAATGGAAATTTACGTTTGGTCGAAGAGAGATGAATAAGGTGGCCCACCGTCTTGCAAGATTTGGCCTGATTGTTGATCACCCTGTTTCTTGGTTTGAAGAGTCTCTTGATGTAATCTCTGAAATATTATTAGAGGATAGTATTGATAGTTAATTGGTGCGGAACACTCTGTTTTCCTTCGATCAGGTTGAAATCTCCGGCAAGGTTTTTATTGATGCCCACTATTATGCGCCCTATCTTTAATTTGTACGTTCTTCAATGTTCAATGAATATCGTACTTTCTTAAAAAAAATGTGCATAATACCATAAACTTAGATCTTTCAATAGAAACATACTAAACCCTTTTAAAAAAAATGCTGAAATAAGTATTTGCCAAAAATACTCAACCATGGCTCATTGTGTTTGGTTAGACGAAAGAGGCCTGGAAACAGTCGTGTGGGTTTTCAAATCAGAAACAAAGGGAATTGCACAATTCAATGCACCTTTTCAGGGAGTTGATTAATTTGTTTTCTAGCAAGTTGCACATTATTTAAAATCATTCGCAAATGTTACACATGACATGACGTAGTAATTTCTAATGACAGTGAATTTATAAAGAATTTTTTTTTCCTTTTAATGAAGCTTTAAGTGAAGGATTTTAATAGCACATATACACTGTTATTGGGTTTTTTTTTTTGCGTTTATAATACAAGGTCATGTTTAAAATTTTTGTTACGTAACACTATTTTATTAGTATAGAATGTTTTGTTGATGTTATATATAATTCGTTTTCATATATAAGTTGCTTTCATCAAGTAGGGATGAATATTAATCTGCAATTGACATAATTATTTTAGATGCACTGAATCGGAAGAGACATTAATATGTATTTTATGTTACAGACAAAAGAATGAGCGCTTTCCTCTCACTCTCTATCAATGCAGATATCAAATCGTCCACAACATCATGTGTACTCATCAATATATACTAATAAATATGGTAGGGAGGGTGAGAAAATTAGTTCGGATTCTAATACATAATCAAAACCTAGCTCCATCCAATAATAAAAATTTTATTTATTTTATTCAAAATAATCTTTGAGATTGATATAACTTCTCACTTTGATTCATGAGATTTGAAATCGATATAAGTGATCCCTGAATTTATACACCATCAATCATTTTGATCATTCCGTGAAAAGTTATGTTAAATAAGGACCAAAATGATAAAAATACTAGCAATTTAGTAAACAATGGGCCAAAATAATTTAACAAAAATTAAGGGTATTTTTATCATTTTATCATTATTTAATGAAGATTTTTCACGAAATAACCAAAATAATTGATGGTAGACAAACTTAAGGAACACTCTATTGATTTCAAATCTCATAATTCACAATGAGGAGTTATGTCAATATCAAGGACTATACACTCCTTTCAACTTGCCACTTAATTTTAAAGGCTATCAAACTTGTACAATTAATACACTTAAGCTTCTAATCATGCAGTTCTACTACAGTTGCCTTATAAACAAATAATAATTTTTTTATTACAACCGATATTCCACACTAATGTATAATAAATTGGTGGAAGAAAGATTTGGGTTTGAGACGCAGTGAGCGAAAGAAAAATACCCTAAACAGCACAATCCACCACTTTGAAAGAGATCACAATAGAAGTACGGCTGGTTATATATATATATATATAGTCGGTACTTAATCCAACAATTTGCGTGGGACATGAAATCAAGGTGAAGGACTCAAGATGTTCACACACCAATACCAAGCAGCTGGCGTAACATATTGCCTGATACAGTAGTTTCGATTAGAGGCTGCGTGGTTTAGGAGAACAACTTGAACACTAAAAAAACAAGATGCTTTCCTTATTAGAAAAGTCTAGATAAACTCGACATCAGATCACAAGCAAATTGTAGCTGGCTTCCTTAGGACGTAAATTAATGAAAATATATCTCATCAAATAATTGGCATGCTATACACTTCCAGGAAGCAAGCTACGTGTGATTCCTTATCTAATTAGTGTATTACGGCTGGATGCGTGTGGGTCACAACATCACGTCATTTTTTGGCGATTGCAAAGAGTACAGTACTATGATTGGTGCATGGACAGATTCTTCCACCCAATTATATTACTTCAGGTTTTCATATAATACATTCAACTATTTTCGAAGTTTTAATCTCATTCATGTTGGATACAAGTCAATTGATATGGAAACTTGCTTTTTATCATAAGAGACACCATGCATCTTGGTTCCTTGATTGTTGCACTTGCACGAGTTTGGAGTGTTTGCGCACGCCCTAGGGCTCCAAGGTTAGAGGTTTGGCTACATATATATTCAAGTTGTTCCATGATCTTCCCCTCATGTGTACTCCTTATTGTGTGAACTTCATTTGTGAGGATGGAGACAGCCTAACTAGGGAGGATCGATGAGCTTTCTAAATTTTAGGGTTGGGAGGCCGGGAGCACTTATTTGCTCTGCTTTCTAGGAGCTTTTTTTTATGGACTATAGACTGTGTTATCAACACTTCTCAACAGTGTTCCGGTATAGTTGAGATAAGAGTTACGGATAACTTCAAATGTTGTCCTTAGAACAATTTAAGAGGATACACATGCCAAAAACATACCATAATTTTACAATTACAAACTCATGAGGGAAAAAAAATATAATTCTTCAGTCACGGAGGATGGTTAGTTGTGAATCCTAAACCCTAGTCACAAGTACATAAATTAATGCTCACCTAAGGACAACTTTTTGAGGATCTGTAAGGGATACAATTATTTTAGCCGGCCGATTAATCCTACGGCATAGATTCATAATGACTTATTCTAACACATTACACCCCATTAAGAACAACATAAACAAACAAACAAAAAAAAAAAAAAAAATTAATTCTTAAAAATAATATATAAAAACCACAAAATTGAAAATTTACTATAATGCAATAATTTCTTAAATACTCACATATTAAAAAAGAATTACATGTAGTACACTACACGAAAACAAATTTAGGAATAAAACCAATGACCTATCCTAAGAAATATGAAACTATCTATTAAGTATGAAGTATAACTCTATTTACAGCTTAAAGCATCTTCAAATGAGACATCAAATATTGAACACCAAATTTCAATTTGATGATATACGTGGCAGTTTAACATCATGTTAAAATTACATCTCCAACTAATGTGTCTTAAATATAATTTTATATTTTAATATATTAATTTTTCAAATCATGATAAATGCTAAAAGAAATATAAATAGCTACACTTATACCAAACATTTAATGCAAGGCTAGTCCAAAAGTTAAAAAAATAAAAAAATAAAAAAAGAAAGGAAAAAAAACTAAAATAATTATTTGGCATATGAATTTTGAGGCGGCACTTTTGACGCCTCCCACCAAGCCTTCAATCCACATCAGTTTTTGGCTGATAGGTTTGAATAAAATTAAATGTCATTTTTTGTTGTTATACGTCTATTTGGCAATTTGAAGCATCGGTTGGAGATGCCCTTAGAAGTTTACATTTCCTTGAACACGCCAAACATGTTCCTTGGGAGACATCTGGCCCTTAATGCTCAAACCTCATTACTTGCTTTCTCAATCTGCACTGACATAAGCACAAAGAAATAATAAAAAATAAAAAAAATCTTGTACTCCTTGGGTGGAAATATACTAATTTGATCTCAAGTAAGAGAAGTAAATACGGAAAGAAAACATAATCGTTGTGATACAAACCAAGTGGATACACTCATATAACTATATCAAATGACTCAAATATACACAGATTGTTCCCTTATAGTTTTATTGTTTCCTACAATCTGCATAGAGTTCATATTCTTATGGGTAGATCATTTGTATATCTTTTTTTT
>JAOTRO020174611.1:0-11944 GCA_028566515.2 Pyracantha coccinea | reverse complement strand
GATCCAAGTACCAAAAGTAGCCCAGAAAATCCAGTAATCTCTTATTATGATGTCGATTCTCTGGGATCATCCAGGAGGGGGTATGTGAGCTTTCCGGAGCCATCCTCGGTGTCGAAAGAATCGTTCATCGCTGTGAAATCCGATACCAGGTTTGATCCTATGGTTGCTGACATCAATGGTTACCACATTGGTATTGATGTGAACACGGTTGTGTATGTTGCTTGTGTTGATGTTGTTTTAAGAGGAATTGATTTGACAAGTGGGAGGGAGATTACTGCTTGATTGAGTACAGAGATGCTATCAAGATGATTCGGGTTTGGGGTCAGACACTCGTCAACTAGGCCTCCAACGCCTATTCTTGTTGCTCAAATTGACCTGTCCAACCAGTTCAAGGAGTTCATGCGTGTCGGTTTCTCTGCTTCAAATGGGCAGGGCTCTTAAAGTTCTGACAAGTTTGTCTCTTGCGGATATAAGATCAGCTACAACGGGGTTTAACCGAAGCAGGGTATTGGGGAAGGGGCATCAGCTAAGGTTTATAAAGGGTCTCTGCACTCTTGTTGGAGAAGTGGCAATAAAAAGGTTTGAGAGGGCTGATGGGATTGGTAGTCTGCATCATCCTTTTACCATGGAGTTTGCAACTATGGTGGGTTGTTTGCGGCAGAAGAATCTGATTCAGCTTCATGGGTGGTGCTGTGAGCGTAATGAGTTAGTCCTGGTGTACGAGTACATTGCCCAACTGAAGCCTCAACAAATGCCTTTGAGGAAGGGGACTGCTTCATGTGCTCGTCACCAGAAGATTCAAGTACCAAAAGCAGCCCTGAAAATCGCTCCCATGAAAGAAAAACAAAGATAGTGGAGATGGCTCTTGGGTTGGGAGGTTTAGCTGCATATGTTGTCTCCATACTCGCATTTGTTTTTGTCATTTGTTTTGTGTGTGTGAAGCAGAGAAAGGTCACTGCCAACTGACACAGGGTTGTCGGGGAGGGGCATCAGCTAAGGTTTATAAAGGGTCTTTGCCTTCTGAGGGAGAAGTGGCAGTGAAAAGGTTTGAGAGGGCTGATGGGATCTGTAGTCTGCGTAATCCTTTTACCACGGAATTTGCAACTATGGTGGGTTGTATGCGGCAGAAGAATCTGGTTCAGCTTCATAGGTGGTGCTGTGAGGGTAATGAGTTAGTCCTGGTGTACGAGTACATTGCCCAACGGAAGCCTCAACAAAGTTCTCCACAAAAGCTTCAATTTAGCAGTTGTCCTATCTTGGAAGCAAAGACTTGATATAGTTCTCGGAGTCGCTTTTCCTCTTGCATATCTTCACGAGGTTTGTGAGAGGCAAATAATTCACAGAGATGTTAAAACTTGCAACATAATGCTTGATGCAGATTTTAACGCCAAACTAGGGGATTTTGGTCTAGCAGAAGATTGAGCACAGTTCCATCATTGCAAGAGAAGCAACTATACCAGCTGGAACACTGGGATATCTTGCTCCAGAATACATTTATTCAGGTGTTCCAACAGTAAAAACTGATGTTTACAGCTTTGGTGTGGTGGTGTTAGAGGTAGCAACGGGAAGCTGGTGGAGGATGATGGAACAGTGGTTTCTGATTGGGTTTGAAGCATGTGGGAAAAGGGAAAACTGATTGAAGGTGCTGATCTGAGGTTGATGGGGAAGTTTGATATGGTAGAAATGGAGAGGATGCTGATGACTGGACTTGCTTGTGTGCACCCAAACCATGTGAAGAGGGTAACGGTGAAGGAAGCTGCCACCAAGAAAACCAAGGGTAAGCCTTCGCCCTGTTTTTCCCGAAGACTCTGAAGAAATCCTGTTTTTCTGTGGTGTTTGGCCAAGTCTTGAACTTGACGATGTACAATATTTGACTCCGAAGAGCCACTTTGGCAAGGATTAGTTGCTCGTAACAGATCAAGTAACCTCATAATTAGTAGGATTTCAGTGCAGTTTGTAATAGAGAAACTAGGAGCTGCTTGTTGACTGGGGAACTTGAGGAACCCTCAGGTGCTTCAGTTAATTTGCAGATTTTGTAGTCTGAAATGTGTTTGATGTCTTATAGTAATGAAATGCTCAGTGTTTCCTTGTCTGTTTTATCATGATTGACATGGTCTCAAGCATTTTGTTATTAGCTGACGGACTTAGTTATTCAAATGATGTTTGGAAGATTAAGTTTCGCGTTTCATCCAAATATTCCTTTTCAATTTTGTACCTGGTACAGCAGCTACATAGGATTGGCATGTTCTCAAATTTACTGACTAGATGTATACTGATTTGCGGGTTTGTCTGGTTTTTGCGGAAGGGCCCTTTGGAAACTGAACAGAAAAAGTATTGCTGTTTCTGGACTGCACAACCAGTTTCCATTAGTTACAAAAACAAACTGAAACAAGTCAATTCTTCCTTTCTATAAAAATTTGAAATTCAAGTCCCTGGTGTTAACATTAAAGGTGTTTTCAGAAAATGAACCTCAAGATTAGCAATGACATCAGGCAAGATAATTCACATTGGTGATCAGAAACTTGTGGTTCATTCTTGTACAAGGAAGAAACATAGAGGCCAACTGAACGGCGCGAGGATAGTACTCGTACTTTAAGTCAGGCTCCTCCAATTCTTCCCAAGCTTATGATGGGGACTGGTTTTGCAGTCAACTGAAATGAAATTCAGAAATGAAAAACTCTGTTAGTGTTAGATTTCTGTATTATAATATTTTAGATTTTGTAAGAAAGAAGAAATTGGATTTGTTATTGGCACATTACAAGTTCACTATCAAATACTAAATCAATCTTCTTAGGGAATTATTATTGGAACTCTAAAAATCTCATTTTACACTCTAAACTTTCTAAAAGAAAAATACACTTGTGAGGAATGTAAAATGAGTTTTTTTTAGAACTAATAACAGTTCCCTCTTCTTAATGCAATCAGCAAAAGTGTTTATACATCAACATTCTTATCCACTTGCCTTTCAATGAATATGGCCATCTTAGTATATATAGCTTGTGGGATTTGAGTACACTAACTAAAATATTTTTAAAGACAATTAAGCTGATGGGATAAATCGACAGTGACTTACCTGCATTTATTATAAGTTGGTGACTAACAATGCCTTTTACAGATTTGTTTTGTGTTGTTAAAGCTAGCACTTCCAGGTCCACTTAGAGTTGCCTCGTCACGATATTCACATGTTCCTTTCAGGATTTTGTGATTGGTTGAGTTCTTCCAAATCTTGCTTGTACAACAAACGAGCCCCACACTTCTTCACATATTTCGAGTCTGCTTCTTCCATTCTTCTATAAATATTGTTAGTTAGGAACCAAAATTTTTCATCACAACAATCTCGACGAAGCAAATAGAATACCCAAAGGTGTTCTGACTCGAGAGACCTTATTTTTTTGGTCCAAATCCTAGGGCTATCCATATAAGATAAACACCGAATTTCGAAATAATCATATAGATGAAGAGCAGCTAGAATGGCCAAGTTTTGCTTGAGATCTTGAAAAAGAACACAAAAGGCAATCCCTAGCCAGTTGGTACATGATAGTGGAGGAAGCTCCACATTTACTGAATGTCCCACACTCTGAATACTAAACCACTTTGGAATTTCACTTCCAGGGCATACCATACCTCTCATAAAATTTGAGATTCCCTGTAGCAGAAGAAATATCAATTATTTAGAGAGAGAGAGAGAGAGAGAGAGAGAGAGAGAGAGAGAGAGAGAGAATACCTCTTGATCAGTGGCAAATTTTAGAATCCTTGAGAGTATTGTATTAATCCAGCCTTCATCTGGAACCAATGCAAGCAATTCAGGTAAGTGAAATTAAAATCATAGAAATTAGCGAATCTGCTGTTCAACTTGGATGGATCTGACAAACTTCGTAAGGAAGTACAATTGTCTACATTTACATGTAATTTGCTATTAGATGGAAGGGGTGGAAATTTTTGAATGCTTTTGCACCTCTCCAAATCAAGATCCCAAAGCTTAGAAAGGCGTCTAATACTTTCAGGTAGACTGACGAAATTATTTCCACTAAGATCCAATCTTTCCAAAAAGGACAAGCAGCCAATACAATCAGAGATATCTCCTTCACAAAGTTTACAATCCGTTAGAGATAACTCTGTTAGCTCTGTCAAAGAGCATAAATGATTTAGGGAAGACAACTCCAAAACCCAACAAGGAGGATCATGACGACTCTTTCCAAGTCCTAATAAGCGGAGAAGGCCCCGTCCCCACCCATGCCTTGCTTTAGCATCCGATTCGTTACATCCTAGATATTTGTCAACTTTTGAGCATCCTCGCATTTGGAGTCTTTTAAGAGAATTCAAATTACAAATAGCCCTTGGAAGGTTCAAGAGATTTTCGCAACCAACTAGACACAACTCCTTAAGGCCAACCAAATGTCCAATTGATGAAGGTATTTTCTCTATCAGAGTCACACCTAAGTCAATCGAGGACACATTCTTCATCTACTCCTCAAATTCTGGAATCTTTTTCACATTTGAGTTGCTAAGACCTAAAAATTCAAGAGAATCCATTTTAAGCTCACTTGGGAGGCTCTCAAGGCTTAAGCAGCAAGTAAAATCCAAAAGTTTTAAGTCTTTTAAGGACTGCAATAGACGGGTGTATCTCAACTAAATTGCCACAACCTCAAAGATTCAACTTCACAAGATTTGGAACACCACTGAAATCCGGGGTACTCTTCAATTGAACTGAGTTGCTAAGATCGATCCATCTCAAGTTGGGCAAGTCCTGTACAACACCCATAAGATTCAGATCATATAAATAAATTAATTAATGATTATTTTGTAAACTAAATAGCATTTATTCAAGGATGAATAATAATTAAGTACTCACTAGTGAGTACTCTATATACTCATTTTTGTTGTGGTATGTGTTCTTTGTTTTTAAGGCCCATGAAAAATTAAATAGCATGTCCATTATTTTTTAAAATAATAAAATATATTTGTACAAAAAGTGAGTATTGATTAGTGAGTACCCAAGTAGTATCCTTTTATTCAACACTACTCTCACTACTTTTTTTTCTTTGTTTTTTTGCGGTAAAAATACTACTCTTATCACTTTTCCCTCCCATAAACGAACAAGACTGCTACCAAGCATGTGAAGTTCAGTAAGGAGGGGCATGTGAAAGCTGGTTGGAAGAAAATTAGAAGGATACTCAAACCAGTTTATAATTCTCAATGACCACGGAAAAAATTTAGGGCCTGAAAAAAAGATCAAAGTATCGAATGTCAAAATCCTCAGTCTATCCATCTTAGAGACGGCTTCACAATTCCACTCGAGTACCAATGTCGTAGGCACGTGTAATGATATGACTTCAATTGCATTCATCCCCTGACAATTAAGAAAAAGGACAAATTAATTTCAAATTCAAGTATAATATAGTGTCAAAAATTCTTCCAAACTTGGTATTTAACTTCTTACCATATTCGTCGTGGATACAAGAGAAATGTCATCATAAAGCCACAACCTACTGCGTAGACTAGACTCTTTAGACTTATAACCAATAATTGTCAATGCCATTTCTTTTATCAAATCATGCATTTGTATGCATTTTTTGTGATCTTGATAGAGGAGAGATCTCTCAATTAGTACATCTATCACAATATGGCTAGAAATTCCAAGAGAATTAGAATAGTATAGTCTTTCAATTACATACTTCGTGTAAGTCCCTTTGTGGAAACATGCCACATCGAGAAAAATGCTCTTCTCCCATTCTTCTAGTCCATCATAACTTATTTGAAGTTTATCAAAAATTGCTGGATAAGGAATTTTTGACAGATTATTCCGTACACTATGCCAAGCATCTAGCCCTCTCTCAAACAAAGCCGACCCCAAAGTTTCAAGAGCTAATGGAAGGCCTCCAGCATGATTAATGAAATACTTGGACAGTTCCAAAAAATCTTCCTCAGGTTGGTCTTTTTTAAAGGCATGCAGGCTAAAGAGCTTAAGTGCTTCGGCATCATTTAACCCCTGCACATTATATGATGTTTCTATACCATGTTGGACTAGCAAACGCTGATTCCTAGTTGTCACGATAATTCTACTCCCCATACCAAACCAACCTTGATTTCCAGCCAACACTTCGAGTTGCTTTAATTCATCCACGTCATCAAGTACGAGAATAATCTTTTTGTTGTGTAAGAACTTCCCAGTAAGAATGCTTACACGCTCTTCATCCCCAATTTCTTCGATCCTTTCCCTCAAGAACGGGAAAAGAAGTTTTTTTCCAAGATCAACTATACCATTTTTTGCACAAACCTCTCTAACATTGGCAAGAAAACAATGAACTCCAAAATGATGGCAAATTTTATTGTAAACTAGCTTAGCAAGGGTTGTCTTGCCTATGCCACCCATCCCCGTTATCCCAATAAAACGGACATCATTGGCATCATGAGCTAATAGCAAACTTAGTTGCTCGAGTGCATAATCAGTTCCGACTAACTTCCGTGAGGAATCTAATAGTGTGAATGTAGCTTGCACCTTCCTCTGCATGCATTTGACGACGTCATCAATCAGCTCTCTTTCAGATCTACAAGGAAGAAAAGTAAAATAAGCATTCTCGTTTGACTCCTTTAAGAGATATAGGAAATTAATTGTCTATACATGCTTACTTAAAATTCTTCAAGTGCCACCCAGAATATTTGGATACTTTTTCAAATCAGCTATCCACTGGGTCAACTTCTTTTTGTCTTCGGTAGTGATGAACTTTTCTTCATGCTCCGTGAAGGCTTTGGCAAAACATCCTTGTTCATTTCCAACGTCAGATGGATCTATCTCATAAAAGACCTGCAGAATTGATCTCCTGCTTTCCATGCATTGAAGAATGGTTGTGAGTTCATCCAAGCACCATTTGGAAGAAGCATAGTTTGGTGATAGAACAACGATTGCAATATGCGATTCTTTGATCGCACTTGGGAGCTCAAGAGGAATACTTGTTCCTCCTTCAAGCTCTCGATCGTCAAAGAAAGTCATAATTCCTTGGCACTCCCACAATTCATGGTACACCCCTGAAACTCAAAAACACATCATACTTCCATCTAGCAGCTGATTCATTTGAAACAAAAGATGCAGAGGCTCTTTGGGTGCTCAAAGCCAATGCCATTGGAAAAAACAGTTGCTCTAAATTGGATACTTCAAACAATAACTGAATGAACAAGTAAAAAGACAGAAGATCAATGTTTTAAAATTTAAAAAAGAAATTGAAACTTTAAATCTTCTTTTAGTAATCACAAGATGCAATTTTTATTCGTAACTACAGGGACTCAATGCTGTAAAATGTTTGACTCAGTGTCAACCCATAATTGACAATTTAATTTGATCTTACAGTCTTCAATAACTCAGTTTAAGCCGTTGAATCATATTTAGTTACCAGAAAATGGTTCTGCGAACAAAAACAGTAGTCAATGAACAAGTAAAACAAAAACAAGTACGGAAAAGAAAATAGAAGCTTTAAATCTTGTTTAGGTAATTGAAAATGTATATTAAGCAAAAGAGATTATGGACTCAGAGAATATACCAGAAAAATAAAACACAAGATCAGCACAAAACTTACACGGGCAGAGAGAAGGGACAAATGGTAAGGAAAGAAGCAGAAAAATCGCACTGAAAATTCTCGCAGCAAAGTGTAGCAAGAGAGGAAATTGTGAGAGGTAGGAAAGGAAATAAATGGGAGAGAGATGGATAGTCGAGTACTTCTACTGGCAGTGGTGGTGGTGAGAACCACACAATTTAGTGTCGGTGATAATGTCCGATGGTGAATTATTTCTCTGACAAAGAAAAGTAAGTATGATTGTTTTACCTAAGTAGGAGTAAAAGAACCAAAATTCTAGGGTGAAATTATGGTATATTATTTGGGATGTGCTATACACATACTTCTTTTTACTTCTCACACACCCCTTGTTAATTTCTGTTCGTTAATCTTCTTTAATTCATCCGAGCCGACGGCCGAAAATCAAAAAGGTATGGAAGAAGTAAAAATGGATGTGTGGATATCATACCCCTATTATTTAATGGCTAAATATCCGGAGTATCTCATACCCCCTAGTACCGTGAAAATTCCAAACTATTGGTAATGGTCCAAAAAAACAGAGAAGCTATAGATTAGAAATGGTTGAACAATTAGTAATACTCACTCTCTTTTGTATACATGCGATATTAAGAGAGGAAATAGTTTTGATTAATTTCACTTTCAAGTTTCAAGTTTTGGTCACACTAACCAACTGTTAAACGATCTTTGTATGATTGCTTTGGCCGATGCTGACTACCAAAAAAAATGAGCTCAACCAATTTAAAAAAATTAAACTACAAGTCCATGGCATCATATTGGTTTCATTTTTGACTGATTTGAATGTTCATCACATAAGTATATAGATAAACTTGAATTAAAGGGAAGAATAAATACTAATTTAGTGAGAACATCAGGAATCAAACATTGTCATCCAGTATTGAGCCAAAGATAAGTTGGAAGGACCTAGGAAGCAGCTCCATCAGCCAACATTTCAAATCAAAACCGTGACACAAGCCATCAAGTACCAAAACCAATAAAATGTCAACAGAAAAGGTTATATGTGGGAAAGAACAATGAATTATATAAAACGGAAACGCTAAAATAGCCGTGTAATGAACCTATTACGTATTATCACGCCACAAAATTAAAATACAACGCGAGGTGGGGATAAATTTGAGCCACACTGCTGTAAATCTCCTTGAAGCAACAAGAAAATTCCCATGCAAGAGCTATCCAATTTCCAACACTCATTCAAGATGAAAGGCTAAAGGGAACACAACAAGTATTTTCTATAGGAAAAGTGAAAGACCGACTATGATAATTTTCGGGAAGCTTCCTTGTTGGGACGTGTTACTTTTTCTCTTCTCACCAATGTCATTGGATGCAATATTTTGAGTAAGTTCCCAATTTTCTTACGAGATAAGATAATTCATGAATGAGTCAGTCCCAACTTTCTTATGAGAAAATATATTCATGTCTCTTTATTTTTTTTCGGCGTTGCTAAAGACACATACCTGTCGTATTTCTTCATCCACTTTTCAATACTCGTTCCAAAGTATTTTCTACGCAAATAAAATGGTATTGCAAACCAAAAAGTAGAAAATAAACAAAATTAGAAACTTAAAATCTTGTTTTCGTAATGTTGAGGGAAAATTTAGAGTACGCAACTCTAACACAAGTGTTGGAAAGACAACACAAGTAAACAAATTACTTGTATTACACACACAAAATATTACAACACACAAACTCTCAAAGACACACTTTAGAAGCAATGACACTCACTCACTTTCTAGAGACAAACTCTAGATCACTCACACTCCTACAAGACTACTCTTACTTAGCTCTCACTTGGTTGCCTACTATGAGAGCTAGGATCTAAACGGAGGGGATAATCTACTCTAAGGGAGGGTGCTGAAAGAACTTTTTGATACAACAATATTCTGCATTTAAGTGGATGGGATAATCTACTAAGGGAAGGGTGGTTGGGTTAGGCCATACAATGAATCAACTATTTACTAAGTATTAAACTTAACATAAATATAATACTTCCTTGCTATCAATGTGCCTCAAACCTGAGACGTCTCACTAAATTGGAACACTAATTGGACTAACTTGAACTTGATCTTGATCTCAATATGTTTCAGTCGCTGTCATTAAACTAGCCACTAGTGTGTGTGATGATGGGACAAAATAATAAAGTGGGAGTGCAGTTCCAAGTGATTGCTGGCAGCAGTGAAGTTGAAGGGTAGGTGACAAATTTGCCTTGACTTTTAGTGACGAGAGAATTTGGTTGCTGCACTGCTTGAATTGAGAAAATTGGTTCATGACGTGTTGCTGCAAGTGATAATCTTTTAGCATTTTTGACCAGCCAATGATGCTTGTGGTGGCTACTATGTGGCATGGGAGATAAAAAATTGGTTCTTATCGGGGTAAGATTTCTCTCCAGATATGTGTGCTTCAAATTCTAAGGACCAAGTTATCTCGGCCGTTCGATTCAAATCCGCTGGTCAGAAATCTTTCTTTCTCTTTCTCTTCTTCTTGGAAATCAAAGACGAAGAACTCTTGGGTCTCACACGTTGAGAATTCATCGATGCCTCCAACGCCGACTCAGAGGAAACCACCACTACCAATGCGACTCCAAACAAACGAATAAAGATTGGCCTGCTGGTGGCCGATCTGATCCCCGCCCACTTATCGGTGGCGGCAGGAGGAAGAAGGGCCTGCTGGTCACGAGGGCGAGGGTTACGAGGTCTACGCCGATTGCGAGCAGAAAGGATCCTTAGCCGAGGATCCAAAGAGGATCTTACCCCTTCTTATCACCTAAACAACTCAACAAGTCTCTCAATTTTTATATACATGAAGTGGAAAATCCAAGGAGGTTTGAACTTGAGTCACGACCAACAATAAAACTATTTGTTAATTATTCATCCCCATAAGTAAATTCATGTGCTTCCGTTTCTCGTACACATCAGAATGATTCGTTGAAATTTATATATGCTAAAGCTGAATGAGAAAACACTGTTCATAAGCAACAGTGTTTTGACGTTTTTGCCCTTATTTTAATGTTTATGTGTTCCTACTTTTTGTGCTTTTACAGTGAAATTCCCAAATTGCCCTAAAAGATTCCCCACGCATGGCATGCTAGGGAAATTTGCAGCACCGCTTCATTCCTCTCATCTACACCGTTTCATCTGCACCGTTTCCTTCCTCTTCCACTCTGAATTGATATGGAATACTGCTCAACCAAATTTTCTCACCATTTCATTCCGTACTTCTCCACCTCTTCATTCGTGCTGCACCATGAATCGAAACAAAAAACTGCTCTTCCAAATCAATTTCAGTTAACTCAAATCCCTAAAACCCAAATTTCTCCAGATCGTTGGAATCAGTTTGATGTTGTTGTTGCTAATCTGCAGGTAAAGCTTAAATTTACATACAATCTTTTATTTTTCATGATTGGAATTTGGGAATAATTAGTTGTACTTGGAAAGAAATACAGAAAATTGGAAAAGGGAAATGGGAAAGCGAGGAAATGCATGCAAATGGGTTTGGGAAAAGGACTTTTCTTTGGGCTTTTGGCTTGCATCCTTTGTGCGTTTGCTTTTCCTCATTTTTCTCAAGAGTCAAACAGAAAATAAAAAGCACTAGAAAAAAGAAAAGGAAAATCACAAGATTAAGAACGTGGGGCTGCAACAATCGAGCTTCTGTGGCGAAATATCAATTGGGTTCCGTTTGATCTTCGGTGCTTCTTCGGATTTTTCTCATTGCAAAATAGAGAGGGAGGTAAATTGTGTTGCTAAATAGAGATTTGCCTAAATCTCTCTGAGGATTTTTCTCATTGCAAAATGCAAAGTAAAGAAGTGTCACTTTAGCAACAGTCAATTGTCCTGATGAAAGGGCAAAAGAGACAGCTTCCTCCATGCAGATCAGGATAAGAGACATGCAACGATTATACTAATCATTTCAAATGGTACATGAATGTCCAACTTCACCCTTTTTAGCATGTTGCTACAATAGTTTAATTAATATTTGCCCTCAAATTTTTACAAATTTTAATTCCTGCATTCTATTTTATCTAAAGATTGTTGTATGATTTTATGTTGAACTTCTTCGTTTTTATTTATTCTCCTCCATTTGCACGCACTTCTTTCTTTATTCTTCCTATTTCTTCACTTTAATTTGTAATATTTTTTTTGTTTTGAACTTAAGAATTTTGTTTTATGTGATTGGATCAAGAAACTCCACATGGTTGCAAAAAAGAAAAAATTATTTTGTTTGTTGTAAGTTCATAAAAAAACTTCAAACTCTGTTTTCCTTTTTTTGGTTTTATTAGTTTATATGAATTTTAATATATTTTGTAAATGAGTAATGAGCAGAAAAATTTAAAAAAAAAATTACCAGGTTAATGCTGGGTTTTA
>JAOTRO020174570.1:0-11953 GCA_028566515.2 Pyracantha coccinea | reverse complement strand
GTGGGGGTGGAGGTAGCGGTGAAGGTGGAATTGGAGACGGCGGTGGAGGTGGGAGGGCTGACATCTCTGAAGAACAACCAGAAGCAAAACAGCTGAACCCAGTAATGAAGGGGGAAGATGAAGATAATTGTTTGTTTAAATAAATGAGGAAACTGATTAAAGCAAGTAAAGGAAAAGAAGCTTTTGATTGAGGGGTAGGAGTGGTATTTGCAAAAGAGGGTTTTGGTGGAGCTAAAGGTGGGAAGTTTGTGTTTGAATGGTTTTGCTTTTGAAATTGCTGATTGCAAACACTGTGAAACAGAAGTGGCCCTGTTCTGCGAAGTGCTTTGATTATAAGCACTTTTGATTGGTTTGACTGGTCGAAGTTGTGAATGGTTAGATGTACTGCCAGCTTGCAGCTCTTATTGAACAGCCTAAAAACGTTTTATTGACAACTAAAAATGCTTCTAACTGTACTTAGTATAAATGGTTAAAAGTGCTTCTACAACATAACAACATTTTGTGAAAAAGCATATATCAGATGATTTTTCATGACGTCGTTGGATTTTTGATAAAAACTTGTATGTGTCTCTAATGAAAGCGCTTATAGCGTAAGAACTTGTGAGCACAAGTGTTGGCTACAAAAGCAATCCAAAAAGATGAACAAGATCAAGGGGTTTGGAGCCAGTGATGTAATAATCTTACCATGCTGCTGGTTTTAGCTTATACAAACTTGTATGTGTTTTGACATGTTTAGCCACTAAGGAAGGCGGAAAGTTAGAACTTGCTATAAAGATAGTGCAGAAAAACATTAGACAAACAAAAAGGTTCAAAAGTAAGCAGGTCATGTGTAATCAGTTAGCTCTAAATCATTGGAACACTGAACTATTTGGGATTCATTTATCTTTTCCTTCTTTTTCAAACATTAGAAACGTTTTTTTTTTTTTAAAAAAAAAAAAATTAGTGGCAGAGATTTCATTAAAGGCTCAAAAAAGTCAGAAAGTTAGAACGACTAGCTATAGAGTGATTCCTCAAACAAGAGATCAGTAACAACATCCGGTAGTTCTTCAAACCAGTTACAAAAGTTTGAATTACTTAGAGCACCTGATGTGAGAGCAGCTTGAGCAAGCCGGTGTGCGATTTCATTTATTTTTTAAAACATTATTATGTGATGAGTGAGATGCATAATTTATCTTATAAGAAAAGCGGATTTGGCACTTATTTTTAAATTTTCTTCACTTTAAACTGAATATTTTCGGATGATAACAAGCTAAAGAAATGCGATAAAATCACTCACAAAAATGTAGCGTCAAGTACTCAGAACTAGTGCTGCATAAAGATTCATATCCCCCAAAAGCCATGCCAATCATGGAATGCCTTTAGGTCAGGCTGGCAGCTCGGTGGAGTGGTACAAAGGAACCCCAAGTGCGATCTGCTACTGAAGGTAGGAGATGGGGCCATTCACGTTGTGAATAAGTTATGTAATGAAGTTGTTGAATGATAATGTTAGGAAGTTTAAAATTTGCAAACCAAAATAGTGTGATTGTTAATGATTTGATTATTACTCAAACATTGATTAACGTGTTTATTTCCTATTGGTGATACATCATTTCGTTTGTAAATGTTGGTCTTCCTAACACTACCCTTTGTTGCCACTTAGTACTACGGTCTAGTAGTATTCCTCTTCACTTGTAAGTGAGGGTTCTTAGATTCGATTCTCGCTAAAGATGAATTTGAACCACATTATTGCTAGCCCATTATGAAGCTAAGCTCACACTTTCTCCTTAGTGTAGATAATATCGTTTGTTCAAAACAAAACAAAACAAAACAAAACAAAAACAACACTACCCTTAGTTGAAAAACCCAATGTGTCTCTTCAAATTAATGATGGATCAACAACACACTAGATTTGCCACTTAGTACTCCAGGCTAGTGGTATTTCTCTTTACTTGTAAGTGAAATGTCTTAGGTTCGATTCTCACCAATGACAAATTTGAACCACATTATTACTAGCCCATTGTGAGGCTAAGTCTACGCCCTCCTTCTTAATGTAGATAATATCATTTATTCAAAAAAACAACACACCATATTTCATGGGTTGAATCGATTAGCACCCCCACTAGCGTACAACTCTAATTGCAATTAATCTAGGAAATCATTTAGGAACTTATTAAGAAAAGGAATTCTTAATACCATTAAGGGTGGTGTTATTCACACATTATTTTTGACTTTTTTCACTCTTGTTAATTTTTGTCTATTGATCTTATTCAATTTATCTAATCCGACGGTTGAAATTTGAGAGAGGTGTGTGAGAAGTAAAAGTGTGGGTGTGTAAATAGCACTACACTACAATCAAATTACAATATTTACCTTCCCCTTCTAGCAGCACAACATACATAGACAATTGTAAAGAAAATTTCCTTATCATACTCTTTTTGAGGATGCTCTTTCCTCTAATTTTTTCTCTTTTTATTTTCCTCTTGTTTAAACGGTTATGATTAAGTCACATCAATATTTTGTACTGAGTTATAGGGAGAGAAAGACAAAGAAGAAAGTGAAAGAAAAAGAAAAAAAAAAGAAAATGAGATTTGGAGGGGGAAAAAATCATGCTCCTTTCGAGATATAGGATTTAATGATTGGTACTATGATTCTTTTGTGTATGCTACCGCACGTCATCCAAGTAGCAAAAGGTGAGTCCAAGCAGTAGAGGTCTGCCTCGACTGTAAAGATAGAAGAACCGAAGAACTGAGACAAAAACAATAGTATGAAATATTGAGAGAGATCTTTGAGACGTAAATGTATTCTGTTCTTCTTATTTTGTATTGATGTACAATCCTCACTTATATAGATGTTTTCAATCCCAATCTTACAGAGTAAGTAATCCACCTTTTAACTAACTCCTTATATCAATCAACTATCTCCTTATCCCAACTAACTATATCTCTAACAACTATGATTTCAACTAATATAGCAGCCTTTGTAATCTCCTGACACATGGCATTGTTTCAACTATTGATATCCTTCTCACTTGGATCACCATTTCTCACTTCATCCTTCTTACACTTCTGTGTTAGTGGTGCAACAGCAGATTTTGAGGGGGCAAGGGTCAGATAGTACAAGTGGAAGGTTTGCATGCGGTCCTAGCCCTACTCAGAAGATGAAGGATTTGTTAATTTCATGGTGTTGCTAACTAGGGTCTGATATTTCATAAACTAGATGAGTATGTATTGCTAGCTAGGTTAAGGCTTCGAAAAATGGCCCTTGAAAGAGAATTAGGGAATTGAAACCACTGAAGTAGAATTAATAGAGTTTAGGTGAGTGAATAAAATGAGTACTCATTTGAATATATACTTAGTGATGTATCATATGTTGTTACATGTATAGATGCTTCATATCATGTACTCATTTTATTGAAAAGTATATATCTCCTTGCTGATCAGCAAGTCCATGATCAACAGCAACATTAGCTTCTTGAATGGACGAGTGAAGAAAAACTTCTTTAGTTTGAACCCTTCATTCATGTTAATCTTACTGCATTCGGGCTCGAACCCTCTCTGTTCACTTAAATTTTACGTTTGAAGTAAATAAATAAATAATTGAAATCCAAAATGAATTTTATTTTCACACGTCCAGTAATTTTTTTTTTCATAGATTATAACATTGGGATTGGCTTCTCTCCTAGCTAATGTTAGCTAAGCGTATAATCTTGTCATTGATGAAGATCCTACTTTCATGATTTATTGTTAGTTTTTTCTTCAATATTTTTTAAAAAAAAGATTCTTTTTAAATTAACTTAATTGGCTCTCACGATTTTTTTAACGCTAGAAAAATCATAAAAAAGATTTTGTCATTGAAACATTCTTACATCAATTTTTAAAGAAAATAGTACAGGTAACATTGGAACAAGTAAAGAAATATAGGGGTGATTTCGACAAAAAAAAAAGGAAAAAGAAAAAGAGATATAGGGGCGATACAAAATATTTGTGTGATGGGTAAGAAATATCAACAACATCCTCACAAACTATTTGTTTTTGTTGGCAACCTCACAAAATAAGAAAATCTGAAAAATGGTCAACACTTCTTATCCCTTATTAACGCATGTCCTCGCCCCTCTTAGCCTTCTCTCTCTCTCTCTCTCTCTCTCTCTCTCTCTCTCTCTCTCTCAACATTTGCATGGTTAGGGTTTCCAGTTACTTCTTTGCATGGTTAGGAAATTCCCACTTTACCTTCCCCCAACCCCTTGGGATGGAGGTTCAAACAGATTTCAGGCGTCCGTGAAAGCTCAGGCCGGCAATGTGTCCATAGATTTCAACAATGTTTATCCTTCAATCATAATTTCATGTGGAAAGACTCGACAGGCAGGCTTCTACAGCTTACTTTACGGTGAAAATCCATTGAAAAGTTCATTCACTCTTTTGTTGTTAGAGTTCGCATTGATCATCGTCCTCACGCGTATCCTCCGTGTTCTTCTCAAGCCTCTCAAACAACCCAGAGTGGTCTCAGAAGTCATTGTACGTTCCTCTTCTCCCTAAGAGATCTTATATATTAATTTATTAATATATATTATATATATTCATATAAAAAAATGTTCATGCACGCACTCTATGAGCATTTTGGTTGGTTCCAATGCCAAGAGAGTCATTTAACCTTTATGCATATGTGTGTATATATAATATATGGATAATGCTAGGGACACTAAAATTTTAAACCAAATTCGCAAACCAAATGACGTGTCACCAATAGAAAATAAGTATTAATCAACACTTAAGTAATAATCTAATCATTAATTAACATTCACATCATTTTGTTTACAAATTTTGGTTTAAAAATTTAATCTCCCTAAGTATATATATTTTACGAGTAATGCTAGGGAGACTAAAATTTATAAACAAAATTTTCAAACTAAATGATGTGTCACCAATAGGAAATGAGCACGTTTATCAACACTAAGTTACAAAATTTAGTCTCCCTAACATTACTCTATATATATTTACATCATTATAAAGTTCATAAATTCTTTACTAGGTTGTATGAAATTCATCATTTTGGTATTACAATTGACTTGATTACTTTGTTTAGGGTGGTATATTCATTGGACCGTCAATTTTAGGCCGCAGCGAGAAATTTACTTCAGTTATGTTTCCGAAAAATTCAAAATTCCTAGTGAGAAATATTGGATTAATTGGATTCACTTATTATTTTTTCTTGTCCGGAGTGAAAATGGACCTTTCGCTAGTGAAAAAGACAAATAAGAAACAATTGTACATGGCATTTGCTGGAGTGCTCCTCCCTTTCATAGTTATATCAATTGTTGCATTCAGTCTGCGCAAGTCCATGGACAAAGAACTAGCTAGAATTTCTTCACTTGGATTCATTTCCTCCGGCTTGGCGCTACCATTGTTTCCGGTCATCCACGCCATCCTCAAAGAGCTCAACCTTCTGAGCTCTGAGATCGGACGTCTGGCATTGTCGATATCGGTGATCAGCGATGCGATTGGAGGGTGTATAATGGTTTTATTTGAGGCAGCTAAGCAAGGTGAGGGCAACCACCTGGCTGTGCTATGGTACTTGATTTCTGTGGTTGTTTTTGTGGCCTTCATTGTGTTTGTGATTAGAAGGAGTTTGTTGAGAGTTGCTGAGACCACCCCAGAGGGGCAACCAGTGGACCAAGCATATGTGGTGTCGATTTTGTTGGGGGTTTTAGTGATGGGATGTTTGGGTGACATCTCCGGGATCACGATCGTAAATGGTGCGTTCTGGTTGGGTTTCGCGATCCCGGATGGCCCTCCGCTTGGATCAACAATTGTAGAGAGGAGTGAAATGGTTATAGTGGATGTTTTGATGCCATTTTCTTTTGCAATGGTTGGGCTTTCTGTGGATGTGAATGCCATGAGCTCTGTTGGTTGGTCAAGCTTGAGTCCCTTGTTTGCCATCATTGCGACTGCCTATGTGGCTAAGTTGCTTGGAACCCTAATCACTTCTGCCTTCTTTGAGTTGCCACTCAGGGATGGTGTTACGCTCAGCTTCATGATGATCCTAAAAGGTCAAGTGGAGATAGTGGTTTTACTCCATTGGATGGACAAAAAGGTAAACGTACGTTATTGGCATACACATGAAAGAAATGTTAAATGGACTTACGGAAAGAATAAAGATCGTGTAAATTGATAGTTAATTTGTACTTCTTGGATTACATGAGATTGTTAATCAACAAATTTACTGCTAGATTAGATGATAAAAAAATATGACTGAAATCTTCCACTACTTGCATAAAAATGGTTCTTAATTATATTTGTTGCCAAGACATTTTACACCTAAATAGTACTATAATGTTAGTGAGAAGCACAAAAGAATCAAACTAGAGAAAGCAACATCTTACATATCAGTTTGGTGTTTTTCAACTATGATCGAGTTTTGATGAGTTTATACATGAATAGCCTTAACTATTTATCTACACCGAATTGAGCTTATATCCAAACTACATTACTTTTGAACTTAGGGTTTAGCATTTTTACTTTTCCTAGAAATTCATAAATGAAACGTAATCCTACTCATCCGAACTCACTTGCTCGCTGTTCTGTGTGTATACATGCACAGATAATGGCGGTTCCAGGGTTTACAATGATGGTGATATCCATCACTACAATGACTGCAATAGCCACGCCCTTGATCAGCATCCTCTATGACCCAACAAGGCCATACATGGTCCATAAAAGGAGAACCATCCAGCACACTCCTCTGGTGGAAGCAGAACTTCGCATAGTCCTATGTATATATGATGAAGATAGCATAGCTGCCCTCATAAACCTTCTTGAAATCTCCAATCCAACTCTAAGCACCCCGTTCATAATCTTTTCTCTCCATCTCGTCAACCTTGTTGGCCGGGCTTGTCCTGTGCTTATAGACCATGAAAAGCAGGAAGAGCAAGATTCAAAATATGCAGTTTGTCACACAATCCACAACGTCATAAAGCAATACCAAGAAACCAAAGGTGAGTGCGTTAGGCTCCATCCCTTCACAGCTATAGTGCCAAACAAAACAATGTACCAAGACATTTGTGACCTAGCTCTTGTGAAAAAGGCCACACTTATAATTTTGCCTTTTCACAAAGAGTGTTTGGATACTCTTGGAGGACAATTAACAGAAATTGTGAGGCATGGGGTTAGATCTGTCAATTCAAATGTGTTAGCCCATGCACCTTGCTCAGTTGGAGTTTTGGTTGACAAGGGTCGTGTTAACCAACTGGCATTAAGGAACACCGAGCTACACTTTGCCGTGCTATTTATGGGCGGAGCAGATTCTAGGGAGGCATTGTGTTATGCAGATAGGATGGCTGGAAAATTCAATGTGTCACTGACTGTGATTCGGTTTCTTTCACACAATTCTGAAGGTGATGATGAGATGGAGAAGAAGTTGGATGATGGGGTTGTGACATGGTTTTGGATGAAGAATGAGAGGAATGAGAGGGTGAGTTATAGGGAGGTGGTGGTGAGGAATGGGGAAGAGACAATCTCAGCCATTCAATCAATGAATGATGATAATGAAAATAATTATGACCTTTGGATTGTGGGGAGGAAACAAGGGATCAATCCTGTGCTTTTATCTGGGCTATCATGTTGGAGTGAGAATGGTGAGTTGGGAATAATTGGGGACTATATTTCCTCTCTTGATTTTTGTTGTACTGCTTCTGTGTTAGTTGTACAGCAGCAGACTTTGAGAGGGCAAGGGTCAGATAGTACAAGTGGAAGGTTTGCATGTAACCCTAGCCCTACTCAGAAGGTGAAGGATTTGTTAATTTCATGGTGTTGGTAACTAGGGTTTGATATTCCATAAACCAGATGTGTATTTATTATTAGCTAAGTTCAGGCTTTGAAAAATGGCATTTGAAAGAGAAATAGGGACCAGCCGAGGTAGAATTGAGTTTAGGTGAGTGAATAAAATTAGTACTCATTTGAATGTATACTTTGTGATGTGTCATATGTTAATTACATGTATAGATACTTCATATCATGTACTCATTTCATACAGACAGTAATTCTACTTCCACTCAAAACATACGCGCTTATTTGCAATTCTCCCACAAAGTCAATCCTCTTCCCTACAAAGAAACTCTTCTTAGCACTCGATAAGTCATATCTGACACTCATTTCTTATGAAAACATAAGGGAAGAATTACAATTTAATGATTGTATCATTAGTTTCTTAGAGTAAACAACAACCAAGTTTTATTTACCCATATCTTTCTTATAATTGAATCATCTACTCTCGGTTTTGCATCAAGTCTTCTTTTAAATTCTAGAATGCCACTACTCTCGGTTTTGCATCAAGTCTTCTTTTAGCTCCAGTACTCCATGTCTTTCTTATAGTCTCTTACCAAGTTTTCATAGGTCTTTCTTTACCCATTTTGCCCTTTGAGGCTCTATCTCGTAGTCATATCTTATAACTGAATCATATGTAGGTTTTTGGTTCACATGTTCAAACCACTTTAATTGATTTTATCTCATCTTATCTTCAATTGCGGTCACTCCAAATTTACCTCCAATATCCTCGTCCTTAATCCTATCATTTCTCATGTGCCCACACATCCAACAAAGCATTCTCATCTTCCCTATACTAATTTTCTGCATATGTTGCTTTTTGACCACCTAACATTCCATGTCATAAAGTATTGCTGGCCTTATTGTCATCTTATAAAAAATTTCCTTGAGCTTTAGTGGCATACAACAATCTCACAACACGCTCAATAAAGAAAGAGAGGAGTGCGTCATGTAGTAGATAGCCGACACTTTATTCTCCGTATCGGATCCTAATAATATGAATCATTTGTTTTTTATGAGTATCGATAACTAATTCTTACTGCAATTAAAGAGACATCCAAATGAAACCATGAACATTATGATGGAAGTCATCATGTATTTTTCCAAGCGACATTGGGAGAAAGTATACTCAAATACCGCACCTCTTACAAACAAATAACAATAATAATAAATTTAGATTCTGAATGTGCTGATCAAATCTTTGTGTGAATAATTACACAAATTGTCTGGATTTGCTAATATTGGGCATATGTTTACCAATTCCAAGGTCCAGTTACAAATCATAACAAAGAAACTACTTGCTATCGATTTTCCATCACTCATTTTCGAAAAGGAGACTCCTTTCAACTTCTTCCTGCAGCAATGGACGACGATGGGTCCAACCCATTGCGCCGAATGTCGAGTCGAACTCGAAAGGTTGCTTCGAAAATGACTGCTGCCCTCCAGAGCAGTGACAACCGCACGCATGTCTATGCAAACACATTATATATATATATATATATTGGTTTTTTTTTTCTTTTTTTTTTCTGTGAATTTGTACAAGTTTATTAGAGTTGAGGGGTTATGCTGGTTGGTGTTTTAGGCTGCCCTTGCTCGGCTTGAAGCTTTGGAAAATGATAACGCTGGTTTGGAGACGATAGAAGTTAACGACAATGATGAAGCTTCTCTTGACGATGATGATGGTAATTTTTATGGAACTTCTCTTTAACCTCTCTGTTCTTGTTGGTTTTTTATTTTCGTATTTGTTTTCGTAAAGAAGTTATTATCTTGTATTAGACAGTGGGATTTAGACTCTGTTGAATGATTTTGCATCCGAAACCGGAGTGCATTGTGATGTCAATATATGCATTTTAAGCTTTTCTGGTTGGGAAATGCTTGTTAAGTTATTACCTATGGTGTATAAATATGGCCATCAAATGGTATGTAAGAACGGAAGAGATCCATGATCAACCTCTCTCTCCCTCTCGCTTATCGCTTGAAGTTATTTCAGTAAGTGGTCTATCGAAGGCAATTGTAGGTTAGGTAGTCTTAGAGGGATTTTGTTGTTCCGTTCCAGTCGAATTTGGTTAAAGTAATAACTAAACGTTTAGGAAATTCCTTCTGCAATTATTGATGGAATGAAGGAAAAGAAATAACAATTTCAACTGCTGTTGCAGTGTTTATAACAAAGAAGCAGTCTAAGGGCACCAAGCGTAAAACCCGGCTGGCAAAAGCTCTTGAAGCCAAGAAGGCCCCAAGATCATTCCTGGAGCTTGTACATGAGGTAACAGGGATTTTGCTGCATGTATTCCTTTGGGATTTGAATTGCCTTGATGCGTTCTTCCTACATAATTTTTCTCATGGAAACAGGCAAATCTCGACTCCCTTGCCTCCTTATGTTCCTTCCTATTTGAAGGCAGCAGTGGGACCACCAAGCTCCACCTCCCGCCGCCATTTCTGCACTGTTTGTGGTTCTGCTGCCACCTACACATGTGTGAGGTGTGGGGTGCGCTACTGCTCTGGTCGTTGCCAGAATATACACAATGATACTTGATGTCTGAAGTTTGTTGCCTGATTGGTGAGTGGTTTGAACCAACATACGTAACTTTAGTGAACTTTATGCTGACACATGTTGATAATCCATAACTATCATTTACTGTGTTGTCAGTTACTTGTTAGATTATAGGTTTTATGCTGTGATTCAATAAGTTTGTATGAATTTCTGGAAGAAAGAGAAATGAAAGTTGCAGAGAGCATTCACAGAGATGAGTGAACAACTGATTTCATTTCCTTGATTCTCTCTACAAAGCAATCGAAATATGACTGTTGCGATCTAAAGGAATAATCTCGCTCTCCCTCTTATAACATAAAGAATGATCACAACCATCCATTTCATCTATCATATGAGATAGTTACATGTGTCACTTAACATCAATAACTCTAAATTAATCTAGAGCATCCATTTGGAATGTAATCCAAGGGCTCTGATTAAAACAAGTAAAATGAATAAATTTATTTAAGCTAAAACACTTAAATACTAACATTCCCTTCTAAGTTTTTAGCTGAAATCACTCCCAAAGCTTTCCTCAAGTACTCAAATCGATCCCTTGCCAATGCTTTTGTAAATATATCAGCAATTTGTTCCTCAGTTCTGTAATAGATTAGGTCAACTTCACCATTATGCAGTGCATCCCTGATGAAATGGAACCTTCTATTTATGTGCCTTGTCTTATGGTGTGCCACTAGATTCTTCGAAATTGCAATGGCAGAGGTGTTCTCACATAAGATTTGAGTAGGCTCCACTTGTTCCTCTCCAAAATATGAGAGAACAAACCTTAATCAGATAGCTTGAGCTGTTGCTTCTGCAGCGCTAACATACTCAGCCTCTGTAGTGGACAATGCTACATTGCTTTGTTTGATTGAAGCCCAAGAAAATGCTCCAGAACCAAAACTGAAAGCATATCCAGAGGTGCTTTTCATATCGTCTTCACTCTCTGCCTAGTCACTATCACAAAAGCCAATAAGCATAGCATTTTTGCCTTTCTCATATGGAGTATGCCTTAGATATACCTTAGTACCCTATTTGCAGTTCCTATGTGTTTTCTGGTTGGATTGTGCATGAATCGAGCTAACAAATTTGAAGCAAACATAATGTCAAGTCTTGTAGCAGTTAGGTACAGTAAGCTACCAACCATCTGTCTATAAGGACTTTCATCAGCCATCTCACTCCCATCAATCTTGCTAAGTTTTTCATTTACTGCAAGTAGGGTTGCAACAGGTTTGCAATCCTTCAATCCAAACTTCTCCAATAAAGTCCTTGCATATTTCTTTTGATGCAGAAAGATGCAACCTTTAGTTTGAATGACACCAAGCCCCAAGAAATGGTGCAATAGTCCCAAGTCTGAAATTTCATACTTTCCCATCATTTCTGCTTTAAACTCATCTATTAATGCACTGGAACTCCCTGTGTATATGATGTCATCAACATACAAGGAAACAATGAGAATTCCTGCCGCAATTGCCTTGATGTAAAGGGTTGCCTCACTTGGACTTCTGTGAAAACCAGAATCATAGAAATAGGAATCAATCTCCTTGTACTAGGCTCTTGGTGCCTGTTTCAAACCATACAAAGCCTTCTTAAGCTTGTAAACCTTATCCTCATTGCATGTAACCACAAATCC
>JAOTRO020174560.1:0-11954 GCA_028566515.2 Pyracantha coccinea | reverse complement strand
TTGACTAGTCAGGGATATGTAAACAATAAACTATGCTCTTGTGTGTTCATTAAGAAGTCACATTCCAGTTTTGCGATTGTTGCACTATATGTCGATGACATGAATCTCTTCAGAACTCTTGAAGAACTTACGAGGATTGCCTCACACTTAAAGTCAAAATTTGAGATGAAAGATTTAGGAAACACTCAATATTATCTCAATCTCGAGATAGAGCACCGTTCAGATGAAATCTTAGAACATCAATTGAACTACACCCAGAAAATGTTGCGCTATTTTAACGAGGATAAAGCAAAGCCTTCGAGTACTCCTATGGTTATTTGATCGCAAGATGAAAAACAAGATCCTTTCCGTCCGAATGAGGATGATGAATAGATTTTGGAGCCTAAATTTACTTATTTAAGTGCGATAGACACTCTAGTGTACTTAGCTCAATACACTAGATCCGACATCTCATTCGTTGTTAATCTTTTGGCAAGATACGGTAATGCACCAGCACGCAGACACTGGATTGGTGTTAAAGACATCTTCCGCTACCTTAAAGGTACCACAGATTTGGGCTTGTTCTATCCCTACGAATCCTCGAGTGATGCCGCACCTCTTATCTCCAGTCGATTCTCGCCTTGTTGGTTATGTCGACGTGGGATGCTTATCTGATCCGCATAAGAATGGGTTATATCTTTCCTGTTGAAGGCACCGCAATCTCTTAGAGGTCAACTAAACATACCTTAGTTACCACTTCATCTATCCATGCTGAAATTCTCGCCCAACACAAAGCAACTCGGGAATGCTTCTAGCTGAGAGCAGTTGTGGGTCATATTCGAAGCTCATGCGATATTTACCTCGTTGTTGACGTCCCAACGATGATCTATGAAGACAACACATCATGCATCAAGCAGTCAAGAAGGGTTACATCAAAGGAGACAAATCTGTTCATAAGATTTGTTCATAAGAAGATTGAAGTCACACAAATCTGTTCATAAGAAAATATGGCCGACCTCTTCACCAAATCACTACCGAAGGCAGCATTTCAGAAGCTTGTTCAACGAATTAGTGTGTGTAAAGTTTCTGAGTTGTAACATTGTTAGTTATCTTTGGAATTATGTCAAACTCAGGGGGAGTATCCTGAAGTAGACTTGCTTGACCTTAATGTACTCTTTTTCCCTACGATTATGAGCATTTTTTCCATTGAGTTTTTGTTACCTAACGAGGTTTTGACGAGGCACCCACCTTAGGTTGATCATATCCCTGATGACGTCTCATAGACGTTTCATTTGACTTTGCATTACTCACGCATTTTTTCTTAAAGTACAACATAGGATTTTTTTTGTGAGACTTAGTTTCTTATGCAAGTCCCTGCCTTATTGAGGCTAGCGTGTTTCCAGAATCAGTGTCGTCGAGTCGGCTTCCTTAACTACTACATGATGCCGAATCTACTTGAGTATTTACACACTCAAGGAGGAGTGTTATAAACTTCTTATTTAAGTGTGGTTGTGTAAATCCTAGATTATATTTGATTATAGTTATTCTTCCCTATTAGGACTTGTATTCCTTGGAGGAGAAGGATTTCTACCCTCCCTTATTACTATAAATAAAGGTACAGCATAGGGGAATAACACATCATCTACACAACCCTACAAACACATCTCTCTCTATATTTTCTCTGTGCCGCCGGCCCCCTTTCCCTTTCAGTTAAATATAAGCCACAACATTTATAAAGTTCTCAGTTAAATTTGATTTAAATAATTTTCTTAAATAATTTTAGATGTTAGTTTTAATTTTAGGCTGTCAAATCTTTTTTTTTTTTTTTACCATTAGATTTGTTTACATTTGATCATAGCCAATAGATTATAAGTGAAAAACAATAAAAGGTTTGAAATATGACAGTTTGATGGGTCCAGAATAATTTAAGTCACGCTTAAATCTTGGGGGAATCTAGCCCAAAGATATATTTTTTCCCCATGATTTATTTTAGCCCACGGTTGGAGATGGTTTTTATTAAGAATATGTTGTAATTAATGTATAATATTGTATTTGTCTAAACTAGGAAAGGTTATTCCATGTATTGTGTGGATCATGGCTTTATATGATTAGAATCATGATTTGACTTTACCACTTGTATTTGTATATATATGGGCTACATAGCCTCTGTTCAATATACAGAAAGCATTCAGCCATATCATTATTTCATATATTCTTCCATATATCAATCCAGGAACTACCTAGCTCTTTCTTATTTTGGTATCATCACATGCTCTTTGATCCACTTCATCAAACCCTAGCAAAATACAAACACCATGACATACAACCAAACATCCAATCCTAACACAAACAATTCCAGCAACCCTGGTATGGAATTATCAAATCCATACTATGTTCATCATTCAGATCACCCTAGCCATGTGCTTGTTTCTGAAAAAACTGAATGACACTAATTAATCTTCTTGGAGCAAGTCTATGCTTCATGCCCTACGAGCAAAAATTAAGATCGGGTTCATTGATAGATCCACCAAACCCCTTTTCGGAAGACAAAAAACCAGGTGACTATGCCCTATGGGCACAATGCAACAACATGATACTATCATGGATTTCAAATTTGGTAGAGTCTCATCTCTCTAAAGGAATTGTCTATGCCCAATTTGTATACAAGATTTGGGAGGATTTCAAGAATTAATTCTCATAGAAAAACACACCAATAATTTACCAAATCCAAAAACAGATTGCTTCTTTATCCTAAGGCTTCATGACGGTCTCAGTGTACTTTACAGAACTCAAGCATCTCTGGACTCAACTCAATGCATATGAAGACCCCATCATCTGCAACATGATGGATAAGCATCATGAGCAGCGAGAAAAATACTGACTTATGCAATTTCTTATGAGCCTCAACGATGTTCATGACACTGTTCGCACCAGCACTCTCATGATGACATCATTGCCCAATATCCATCAAGCTTATTCATTCGTCAGCAATCATGAGCAACAACGCTAATTGTTGTCTGAACAACGCCAACAATTACCATTCGACAAGTTTTCTCTTGCTGCAACAACACAAACTCGCTCTGACCAGCGCTGCAATCATTGAAACTGCGAGGGACACACCATCAACAATTGCCGCACTCTAAAATACCATTGCAACTTTTGTGACAAAAGAGGACATATAGAGGATATGTGCAAAATTAAGAATGGAACATGGGTGCCAATCCCAATAGAGGCCATGACAACAAAATTAGTTGAGAGCAATGACTTCAAGGAAACGTTTTTTCCTGTCCTGCTGCCCATGCAACGGAAACAACTTCAGGCCCTCAAGAGCCATCCATGCCGCAGCCAACACATCCTTATGCATCTTCCAATCCATTGAGTGCACTCTCTGCGGATCAAATTCAACAGTTAACTCATGCTCTCTCTTTGCTTTCTTCTGGTAATAAGAACACTTATGCAAATGTCGCAGGTTCGAATTCTTTTTCTATTACTTCCATTAATTCTATGTTTACTAAGCCATGGATCTTGGATAACAGAGCTATAGATCATATTGTTTTCGATTCCACTTTATTTACTAACACCAAACCTCCGTCTATACCCGTTGTTAATTTGCCCACCGGTTCTTCAATCCTAATCACTTGCACTGGTATAATACCATTTAGTTCTGATATAACTTTAGCCGATGTCATATGTGTTCCGTCTTTTAATCTCAATTTCATGTCCGCTAGCAAAGTCATTGACTCTTTCAATTGTTGTGCCATTTTGTTTCCCACCTTTTGTGTTTTGTAGGACTTGGCTTCAGGGAAGATGATTGGTTTAGGTAAGATGCGTGGTGGTCTTTACTACATGTCGCCTATCCACCGGACACCTGCCTCTCATCAAGTCTCTCATCCTTCCAATTTATGGCACCAACGACTCAGATATCCATCGCCTTATCGTCTTAAATTAGCTTCTTCTTTGTTACTTTCTAATGCTATTTCCCTTGACAATAAGTGTAGTGTCTGTCTTTTGGCCAAACAGACCAGATTCTATTTTCTTTAAGTTCAATATCAACTCATGCACCGTTTGTTTTACTACATTGTGACATATGGGGTCCTTACAAAATTCCTACTCACTCTGAGGCATGTTTCTTCCTTACCATTGTGGATGATTTTAGTCGATGTACTTGGGTGTTTTTAATGTATAAAAAATCTGAGACAAAATCTCTTAAAGTCTTTTATCACTTTTGCTCACACTAAGTTACATGCTACAGTTAAAACCATTAGAGTAGACAATAGGTTTGAATTCCTCTCCATGAGGGATTATTTTCAATCTAACGGCATTGAACTTCAACGCACTTATGTTTACAGCCCCCAATAGAATGAGGTCGTTGAACGCAAACACCGCCATATTCTTACAGTGGCCCGTGCTTTATGCTTTCAATCCAACATACCCCTCATCTTTTGGGGCGATTGCGTACTCACTGCTGTCTATCACATCAACCATCTATCTTCACCCCTCATCTCCAACAAATCACCCATTGAACTATTATACAACCGTCCACCATCCCTTGAACATCTCAAAGTTTTTGGATGTCTCAGTTATGCTACCATTGTCCATCCTACCCACAAATTTGAACCAAGAGCTCACCAATGTGTTTTCGTTGGCTATCCCACAGGCCATAAAGGATATAAACTTTATAAATTGGAAACTAAATAATTTTTTATCAGTCGCGATGTCAAATTTCATGAAACTTCTTTTCCATTTTCTAATCTTTCATCTCATAATTATCATTTTCCTGCCATTAACCCCATAAATCAGGACCCCACCTCTCTTTCCCTTATTTCCCATTTAACCCCACCTCTTCATGCATCTGACACCATCACTGATCAACCCCCATTAACTCCACATGGTGTTGACCCCACTCATGTCCCTTCACTGGCCAACACTCCTACTCCACGTATCCCACATACTACAACAAGATAGCTGTTTGGTGAAGACTTTTGTCCTCGTTGAAAGTTGTTGTTTTGTCGCTGAAGGTTTTCAGCAAGAAAAAAATTCCTCGCTCGTTCCTCATAGTAGGCATGTAGGGAAATGTGTACAGCGAGGAATTATTTCCTCATAGAAATGATACAGTGAGAGTGGAACTTTTTCTCGAAGTTGAGTTGGAGCGGTGACAAATTCATCGCTAAAAGGGTTGGAATGTGGTCGCCAAAACCTTTTGACAACCTAAATATTGACATTCCATAACTTGTGCGAGGATAAATCCTCGCAAAAATAATCAAATTCCTCGCTGTAAATATCTTTTGGTGAGGAATTTGTAGGTGAGTTTTCAACGATGAACATATTATTTCTCGCTGCAGATCATATGTTGCGAGAATAGATTTCCTCGTTAATAAGTATCTAGGAGACACTTGTTTCCTCACTGTAACAAGTCTACAACGAGAACTTTAACGAAGGTAAAATTCCACGCCGTAAGTTGAAGATAATTATTCTCATAAGTAACCTACTACGAGAAGTTGGTTTCTCCTTGTAACTGGAATTTAATGCCAGAAATTAATGATCAAAGGTACTGAAAGTTAATTCATATTAGTCCAAAACCAAAATAGCTTACAATGATAATTCATAATCTACAAAATCAGTTAGCTTGATGTTAACAACTATGAAAGTTCACATTGTTTCACAAAAAAGTTCACATATTCTCTCAAAACAAAAGGACTACTTATGGAGGTGGTTGCTGCCCTTCCATTATTTTGTGTAAGAGTTCCTCAAATTTCTTTTGGTTCTCCTTCAATTCTTGGATCTCTTGTTTTGCTTCACCAAGCTCTTGTTTTGTTTCAAGAAGCTCTTATTTTGTTGTCACAAGCTCTTGTTGTTGAGTCTCAAGTTTTTCTTCTAAATGTTTGTCCAACATAGTGTCTTCAAGAGAGACAGACTTTGAAGGACCTTTGAAGTACCCAGACTTGTGACCAAGAACCCCTAGAACAATTTCATCATTTGTCAACGTCACAGTACCATCTGGAAGAGTTGTTTTATTTTTCATACCTAGCATCTCTTCCTACAAATGAAAAATAAACTATCATGTTTGGCTCTTTCATGTACACAAACATAAAAACTATCATGTTTGGTTCCTTCATATATATCATAAACAGAAAATCTGCACAAAAATATACATAACCAGCATATAGATAACTAACTTACCCACTTCAGTTTAGCTCCTTCATCCCAACCATTTTCGGTGTTTTTATGCATAACCTCAAAGTAATCAATTACACTTAGTTGCTTTCCGGTTTTGGCTTCCTAATACATGGATCACAAATGAAAGTTAATAACTTATTATCCACCTAGAATCTAGATTAAAATTATGAAGAACACATCTTACAATCTCTTCTTCATGGGTCCTAAAAGATTTTGACCCTCCTTTATGATTGTAAGTCAAATGAGACCTATTAATTGCATTATTATTTGAGCATTACTACATAACAAAATAAATGTTGTGACATGAAGAAGATAAACAACACACATGACAACCATAATTCAGTTTATTAATATACACGTGTACGTTGAATTGAACACTCGCATAACAATCACAAAAAAAAAAAAAAAATTCCATTTCTCTTGACTAGTTACATCCTCATGTTTGTTTTGTTGTGCCTCCTCCAGAGTTGGGAAGGCATCAAAATGCTTCTTCAGCTTGTGTCGAAAATCAACAAACTGCTTTTGTAATGCATTCTTAATATATGTACTAACGTGAGTGTGGAGCAAGAAAACCATAAGAATAAAAAGTCAATTGAACACACCGATAACATCCTAAAAGAAAAGAGCCACATTTTCTTGCTATAAAATAGAACACATTTTGAGGTTTATATAAAGCACTTGCTCTAACTTTTAATCCATTAATGAAAAGTTCAAATAGTTAATAAAACACATGCCATGACTCTTACACAGATTATATTCAAATACACTAAGAGAAGAAAATCACTTCAATTAAGCAACCTAATATAGATAACATTCAAAACAAAAAAGCATACCATTAGCACTTCCCTGGGTATTGACTGATGATATAACAACAACAACCGTATTGCTTGAAGGTATCATAGCAGCAACCTTAATTTGTGGATTATCAGTTGATGCCTTACTTGAAGAGTCACGACGGATTCGCTTCCTCTTTGCTGCCATAGTGATATTCTTCAAGAAGAAAAAATTAACAAAGTTAAAATACGCAAGTTATTTGAGAAAGCTTAACAACATGACAAATTAGTTATGAATATAGACAGTGAATAATTACAATTGATCAGGGGAAACTATTGCACCTTACCCTTCAAATGCCAAAGACAAAATACACTTGCATCACATTAGTAGTTTCCACAATTACCACAACCATATGAAAATGTAAAAATAAAAAACATGCAAGTACAACATGGCACTATCAAAAGTTCAAAATCAGAAACTACATTAGAAGAATCTTAGTAGTCACTGCCATTACTATCATCATTTTCAAGAATTTCTTCATCTTCACCATCATTCAATGGATTATATTCTTCAGAATCCTCATCATCGTGTCTTGAATTCACCCAATAAGTTGGATCACTTTTTACAACATAGACATAAGGCTCTTCTTCAGAATCTTCATCTATCTCATCATCACTTGATAAGAGATTTTCTTGATCTCCTTGAATAGCCCAACGAACTTCATTGAACTCATCCTCTTGATAAACATTATTATCAGTAGTTGGTTCGATATCTTCATCTAACTCTTCAACTGCATCATTTTTTGAAACATCTTATAGATGTCTGCATTACACTCTTTGCACGACTTTCCAGGTAGAACCTAGCTTGTAATCGTCGACGTAGAACACTTGTTGTGCTTATTCAGCAAGTACATAAGGATCATCCTTATACCACAGTGAATTTACATTGATGCTTGAAAGATGATAATCTTGACGTATCTTTCTCTTCTTAGGGTCTTCGTGAGTTGAGTCAGTGTTAAACCACAAAAATTTGAATAGAAATACTTTATTGGAATTCATGTAAGCCAATTCCAACACACTTTCTAAAGCACCATAGTAATCATGACTACAATCACTATGTTCCACAGAGACAAAAAATTCCTTTATTTTGTGGTACGGTTATTGTCACGAACTTTTGTCTGAAAGCAAACTCCATTAACAATACACCCAGTGTATGTTTGCACACAGACATCAAGCTTGCATGACAAATAATGTAGATCATCAGTGACTTCCAATGATCCTATTTCTCTCAAGCCATATATCTATTAATATTATAAAAACACTAATTACTTATAGGAAAATAATGACATATATTTTCAAACATAAACATGTCTACAAAACTTATTCAATTTTCAAACCATTTAGGAAACTCTTATTCCTGCCTTTGACATAAATTTTCATTGCTTTTTAGCTTTAATTCTTCCATATGTTCATTAAACAAGTAAGAAAAACAAATACTTAATTAATGCTATAATACATAAAAATTAGAATATATAGATAAGTAAAAGATTACTTACATAAGATATGGTTGAACCTCATCACAATTGTGGAGCACAAACCAATAAGCTTTATCAACTTCCTTTTTAGGCAATAATATAAACTTTCTACCTCCAAATGAACGCGCTTTCTGGGAGAATACTGACAAACCACCCACATTTCGATCATCTCATCCGCCATCATTTCACTCATTTGGATTGAAGAGTGTTTCAACCCCACGTAAGCACATTGAACAAAATGTCATTGATTCGTTTACTATATATCCTTCTATTTGTGAACCTTCGGGACGAGCTTTCTTTTTAACATATTTTTTCAGTTTTCCTAAGAGCCTTTCAATCGAATACATTCATCAATTGTTAATAGGACCGCCAAGTTTGGCTTCACGAGGTAAATGGACAACTAGGTGAACCATTATATCAAAGAAGGCATGAGGAAAAATCATCTCAAGTTTGCATAAAGTTATAACAATCTCCTTCTCCATACGCTCTAAGTCTGACATTCCTAACATTCTAGCACAAATATTCAGGAAGAAAAGAGATAATTCAATTAAAGCATTGCACACTTCTGTATCCAAAAATGAACGAATACTAACTGGGAGAAGGTGCTGAAGTAAAACATGGCAATCATGACTCTTTAAACCAGGTATCTTTCCATCATTAATGCTCACATTTCTAGAGATTTTGGCAGCATTCCCATCAGGAAATTTGACTAATTTTAGAAACTTACAAAATTCCACACGTTAAGGTTTTTAGTACATACCTAGCATGTGGTTTTCTTATTTTTCCGCTTTCAAGTCTCAAATGCTGATTTGACCTGATGTTTATAGCTTCCAAGTCTCGACGAGCATTATTTGTGTCTTTCGTTTTGCCCTCAATATTCAACAATGTCCAGATTATACTATCACATTTTTTTTCAACATGCAAAACATCAATATTACGTCTCAACCTTAGCTTCGACCAATACTCTAACTTGAAGAAAATAGTCTTCTTTGTCCAATTCAACTCTTCAACCCCTCGCGGTCGATCCGTTTCTCTGTTGTTCTCATATTTTCTAGGATTGAAGCTTCTAACTTTATCTAACTGTTGCAACATTTCAGCACTAGAGAGAACTTTAGGAGGAAGCTTATGTTTAGTATGACCATCATATTCAATACTCATTTCTTTTCAAGCATGATCACTAGGTAGAAATCTTCTATGGCCCATGTAAAATATTTTATTTGTTATCCTCTGTGATGTTATATCTTTATTGCAAATTGTGCATGCGAAGTAGCCTTTTGTGCTCCAATTAGACAAATTACCGTAAGCAGGAAAGTCATAAAAGGTCCATAAAACACATGCATGCATACGAAATTGTTTCCCTGTAGATGCATGAAAAGTTTGAATACCATCCACCCACAATTCTTTTAACTCATCCACTAGTAGACGAAGATACACATCAATCTCATTCGCATGTGCATTTGGTCCAGGAATAAGTAAAGTCAACATAGAGAACACTGCTTTCATGCATTTCCAAGGTGGAAGATTGTAACACACAAGAATAACTGGCCACATACAATAAGGTTTACTCATATTTGTAAACGGATTAAAACCATCCATAACAAGGCCTAACCTAACATTTCGAGAGTCTTGGGCAAGCAAAAGATATTGCTTTTCAAACTCTTTTCACTCATCTGAATCACCTGGATGCCTAAGAACCCCCTCTTCATTAACCTTTTCTCTTTGTGCAAATTCATGTCTTTTGCAGTATGCCTAGACATATACAACCTTTGCAATCTCGGCTTAATGGGCAGATAACGTAATACTTTTTTGTGGAATCTTCTTGCGCTTGCCAAAACTACGCTTGTACCTCGGCTCACTCCACTTGGGACATTTATCAAGTTTCCCATTAGTCTTCCAGAATTATGCACAATCGTTCTTGCAAGCATGAATTGATTTGTACCCCAACCCTAACTCTTGTAGCATTTTTTTTGCATCATTATTTGTTGATGGAATAGTTGCTTCTTTTGGATGAGATCTTTTTAACAAATTGAGTAGCATGTCAAAATGCATGTTACTCATAAGAGATAGGCCCTTAATATGCATCAACTCTACAATAAAGCTTAAAATTGAAAAGTTCTCACAACCAGGATAAAGCTTCCTTTGAGCTTTGCCAAACAAATAATCATATTTACTAGCATGAGAGTTGTCATTGCCACTTGTGGCATCAACATTAGTTCTCATACTTGTTGGCCCTTGAAAATCGTGTAACATCTCATTATCATCATTATCCTCACTGTCACTATCATTTTCACTATCATCCTCTATTTGGGCAAGACCCATTTTCTTGAAATTCCCCATGTAAAGTCCAAACTTTATAGTGTGGTGCGAACCCACTATTATATACATGGGAACAGATAACATGCAACGAATGAAGATTCCCATTTAGGCAGTCTCTACATGGACAACGTCTTGTATTCCTAATTCAAATGTTTCTTTGCAGCCAATTTGAATGAGTTTACACCAACAATGAATGCATCACAAAATATATGTTTACGGAACATCCAACTTCGATCCATTGCTAAGAATTGTTAACAATCAAAACATCATTATTTTTTGCCCCGACCTCATGACCCTCCAATACTAATAAAACAAAAAAGTATGACCTATTGTCTTTAATACCTATCAGATAGGTCCTATATCATGTTTATGATTCTAATTACCAAAGATATCATGTTTATGATTCTAATTACGATTCTAATTACCAAATATATCATGTTTATGATTCTAATTACCAATGATCTACATATATTATACAACTTAAACAACATGTGAGGTTAAAACAATAAAATTAGAAGTCAAGCAACTTACCTAAGAGGAGATAAAGCATATGGTATATAGTTTCTCAATGCTTTCCAACTAGAAATAATAGTTCTCTCTACTGCCAACTGAAAAGATACAAGTTAATAACACAATTAGAATTAAAACTTACAAGAGGTCATGGTTGAAATAGTTGGGAGATAGAGAGAAAGATAAAACAATTCGTGATGTTGGTGCAATGGAAAGATACATCTATTCATGACTTTAAACAAACGGGTAATTTTTGTGTAGGTTAGGTGGTTTAAGCACAAACTTAATATAGATAAGTAAATTAGAAATAAAATTGTGAGAAGAATGAATATTGCAAAAGCAGCAGCCTCATCTCCACAAAAGCCGCAGAAAAACAATTTTAGCCAACCAAGATTAAGCTCGATTTTGAACACCCATAACTATACCAAATGATGCAAACAAACATGAGATTCGAAGCTTGTGTTGAGTACATTAAAAGCATCTAAGATTTTTAAGAAATGGGGTTCTAAGTTGAAAGTTATGCAAGATACAAAATAGAGCCTTGAAACTAAAAATCCAGTATTAGTTGTCTGGCAGCTTTGTGACTCAAGTTTGTACATGGTTTTGACATATCAAAACTCAACGGAATTATGTGAAATCAGATGGGCTTTGATCATGCATGTCT
>JAOTRO020174549.1:0-11954 GCA_028566515.2 Pyracantha coccinea | reverse complement strand
ACATACCTGAAGGAGAAGCAGGGGGAGCTGAAATCTGGAGATTTGGAGACATAATGGCTTCACTGATAAGGACAAACGGCACCCACAAAAGAAAAATCTCAGACTTTCTCTCTCTAAAGTCTCTTTTGGGGTTTCTGTTGGTTTCTCTCACTAGCTAGAGAGACTCTGAGAGAGAGTGTGGAGAGAGAGAGAGAGAGAGAGAGAGAGAGAGGCGCAGGCAAGAGGCAACAACTGGTGTATGTTTGTCTCATCCGGCCAAAAACCTCCAAGCCCAAAGAAATTGTGATTGCTTAGTACTAAGGTACACATATTTTATTAGGTAATTCTACATTCTTAATTGTCGACCGTCGGATCCGATCGTGAAATCAAATAAAATGAAGAAGATCAAATAACACATATTAAGAAAGAGTACTAATTATGCAGTTCTATGCAATTTCCATAAAACAAATTAATATTTTAAAGGATTCCGAGAATCATGCGGTCAGAAATTATTTTAAATATTTTTATTTAAAATTAAACACAAACAGTACTTGACAAAAACTGATCGCACTATATACGATGAATGGACACGATTCATGGATCCCCAAGATCCTCACCAAAAGGATCCCGAGAGGATCCTGTTGGTTTGGAAACTACTATAAACTGGTGAGCAAATACATTGAACTCTCCACATCAGCCTTAATTATTGGTAATGCTCGGGAATTTGCAGATAAAATTTACAAACCAAGTATTGTTTCACCTATAAGAATGAGTACGTTTATCAACATTCAAGTAATAATTCAATTATCAACTTCTATGTCATTTAGTTTAACAAATTTAATCTCCTTAACATTACTCATGTAAAAATTAATGTGTGAAAAGCAAGTTGAAAATTGTTTCCATAGCTTGAAAATGCTCAAACTCTTCAGGGGGTACGTTTGGAATTAACAATGGGAGGGCTAAAAGTACTTCTAACAACCAAAAAGTATTTGTAATTGTGCTTTACAGAAAAACTTAAACGGTGTTTCTAGGTCACACACACTTTTTGAAGAAACACATGCTAGAAAAACACTTCTAGGAACCTTTTTTTTCATCAAACAAATTATTTGCAATAAAGAGCTGGGCGAGTGAGCTAATCCTCACTAAAGGATAGCAATAATATGATTCAAATTCGGTTTTGACGAGAATCGAACCTAAAATAAGAAAAAGGGTACGATCAATTGACATTTTTCTATAGTGATCCGAAATATGAGTACATCAGATGTTTTAGCCGTTAGATGGTTAGATCTTTGTTTAGAAGTAAAAAAATACTAAGATCTAACGTTAAAACATTCGGAGTATCCTATTCTCCATAAGATTTCTAAATTTTTTATGACGAATGGTGAACAGGCCGGTTGCCTCATGCATCACAAGAGAAGCTACTTCATTTAATCAAACTCGAAAGGGTGATAACCGTGCAGATTGTGAGAGAAGAAAGCAAATTTGAGAGAGGCAAAGGGATGAACAAAAACAAAAAATAAACTGATGAATTATATAACGCTTTCCTTTAGAACAGAGTCTTCTCAAACTTGTAAAATCCCTCACTACAAGAAGCCACACCATTACAGACACTTTCAAACCCTAGGAAAAACAATGGACAATAAATTTCTAAAATCTATACACAAGGAGAGGAAAAAAATCACGTCGTCTTCAACCGTCAAGCTCGTCACTGTTTATCACTACACCGCCACCCCCATCAATTTTCACATTGGGAACAAAATATTTCTCAAAAGATTAAATACCCGAAAACGTTTCTTGGAGCACAAACAACTAAACTGGTATTACATCATTTTTCGAGGAGTCTTCACATCTCAAAACCACCCCCTCAAGGCTAGCTGGAAAAATACAATTGCTCCACTGGCATCCAGTTGTCAATGGCTCAGGTGGAGGGACGATCATAAGCACATTGTCATTTCTCTGGACAACTCCCATCACACTTACCGTGCTACCTTCCTTGATGTACCTACAAAACGAACATCACTTGCAGTTATGCAAGATTGACTCGGAGTAAACTGATTCATGCATTTCTTAAAAATAGTTGCAAGAACGTACAATGGATTAGATAAGTGATAAGTTTTTTACCCTTCTTTCAATCGCATTGTACGGTCATCACTTGAAAGATTCCGCTCTGCCAACCACCTGAGAAAGTCCGGAGACATGTCTTTGTTCTCTGGCTTAACGTCAATAATGACGGACTCATCAATGTAAGGAGTAACTCTGGCTCCATAGCCGGTCTTAACTAATGCTCGCAAACCAGACTGGAAATCAGAGATGTAGAAGTCCGCTACCTGCCTCTGTCAAGCAACATAGACAAACGAGTACACTTCAGCATAAAGATCTTTAAACTCAAAAGCAACAGCATCGCTTCATGCACATTGGTCCTCCAGTTGTCAACTAAGGCATTTACGTAATATATGGAAATCCTTTTTTGAGAAAGAAAAAGGATTAGCAGAAGAAACTTTGTAGACAGAAAGCGGGTAACTCAAATGTGTAATACATACATCACAAAGGCAATCAACCACTTCACCTCACGCAAAATCTTTTGTAAAAAGAACAAGGTCCCTGATTTGATTTAAAAAAAAAAAGAAGAATAAAATCTCTCTTTGCTACTGTTTTACTCAAAAACGGAAAGAGTGTATAATTTCACTCGTGAAAGGCACTGAATTGAATTAAAAAAATCAGTAGAAAATGAGCCCAAGAGGAAACATACTACAAGGCTAATAAAATTAAAAGGCCCTTAAGCATTAACATGTAACTATGAACACAAATTTTAAGCAATACGTACGAAATAACAATTGTCATGAGAAAAATGGGGGAAGGATATAGTAATTATATTTGTGTGCTGTCTTTTGTTATTCAGTTAAACTTATAAATGTTTAATGCCATCAAACTCTCAAGAAGTGCCTAAATATAATTTCAACAATATGTAAGTAACTGCGAGAAGTCTAAATGTAACTCATTACAATCAGATACATGTTGCGAAATATTCAAAGGTTAACATATCCATATTCCATAGTGGGTATGGTTCTCCAATACAGTATTCATGCTACATAATGCTAAAGGATTCAGTTACTAACCTCTGATGATCTAAGTCCCCATGTAAACCGACGATGTGTAGGGTTTGCTGGTTTGGAACCCCATCCTCGGTACTCATATAAACTAGTAGATGTGTAAACACATCTGGGAACTCTGCGGAAGGATGACTCAAGGGGAACGTTACCACAGGTAACCACCTTCAAGAATTACCAAAAATATAACATCAAAACTCCAGCATACTATTTATGCAGAAATAGATAAATGACAACGGATGGTGAACCGCTCAGCAACAAGTACCAGCCAGGATATGTTCACAGTTGCATCACATCCATATCACTATTTGAGAGCGCTTTGTAGAAGTTTTTCTCATTTCAAGGTATTTCTCAATATCTTCTACTCCACATATGCTTATATTCGCATAAAATTCTAGCAAGAGAAGCTGCACAAGGCTTAGCATGACTCATAAAATCTTTTGGCCTGCTGGAGTGCCTCCTTGGTAGTTTTGATTACCATCTTTTGATTTCGGCATTCTTTTGCAGCTGAAGTGTCTACTTATTTTTATTTTCAACTTAGGAAATAGCAAGGTTTTAGCTTGGTAATGTTCATGTTGCACCTACACGCTACTGCTTTATTCTAAAGAATATTCTAGGTTTTGGCTTTGTTTTATTAGAGTAAGAGTAAAAGGTCATAATTCGTTAAAATTTGAAAGTTTATGACTTAATACATCTAAAGTTTTGTTACAAATAGGCTCAACCTTACTCTCTAACGAATGGACCCTGACTATATTTACCATCTTCAGGCTAGGTAGCTGATAAAGGACTTCCCATTTGACATCAACTTTGAACAATAAATATCCCAATTTAGGGAAAGAAACCACATATATTTTTCTTTGGAAATACTGTATGACATATGCGTAAAAATATAAAAGAACATGCAAAAGTACAGACTTTTTTCCTTTGAAAAAGAAGAAAGAAACTCACCCACTTTCTTTATATCTTCAGATTAGCATACAGAAAGACATTTTTATGTATGCATTTACATGTCAGAGTAGAAAATTTTTAAACATTTCAAGCTTATTACACAGTTGCACTATGCCACATTAAATATTTAAAAAGTCCAACCTGATTGTGTAATTTGTCATTTCCCACTTTTACGTAACAGATTAACTCATTTATTCTTCCTTTACTCGCACCATTTCAGTTCTCGATAAAAGATGTCATCTCTCGTATACAAATCAGTGGAGAAACACAGATGGGTAGTTGTGAAAACTGCAATTTAATAATGTGAAATCAAAGTAAAAAGAAGTAAATCTTATATATGTTCAGTTCTAAGTAAGGTGGAAAAGACACACACACAAAGTGAAAAACAACTTGGCGATGGTATTTGAGATCTAATGCAGGGAACAAAAGTACCGACTAAATATAAATATCAATTGGAAAATAAACCAATTAGAGGAGATAGAAATCTAAGATATCAGCATTAGCTATGTTACATACCCCAGAGACTTTCATGTATTGCCCATTCTTTGCAGTTCTGAGCTCAGCATCAGGATACCGAGAAATGAAATTTACGATAGCGTTTCTTCCCCAACAAGAATTCCATGTGAACAAAGCAGCAACTCCAGCGAAAAGAATTCCCACAACAGCAAGGAGTATGGCATTGTGGACTGCTCCAAGAATAAAACAACCAGCTATGAACCCCATCACAAATATCAGTACCACAGACCATAATATTGTCTTTGGGAAGTTCATCCTGAAAGAAAACTCATCTTGGCCAAGAGTAGTCACTGCTGGATTGTGAGTAACTGAGGAACCTTGTAATTTCATTGATCCCATAGACTCTAAAGGTCCAGATACCTTTCTAGGGGCTCCCGAGGAATTTAGAGGACCTGAAGAAATGGGACCAGATGTGATAAATCCTGTTGTGGGAAGAACAGGTGGAATATGGCCAGAGTTTTGACGTGTCGCTCCACCAGATTGAGGGCCAGAAGACTTCTTCAATGGTTCACCATGCTTGTTGAGTGGCCCGGAATTAGTCTTCTTTACTGAAACAGAACCTGTCATGCCTCCAGATGATACAGGACCTGATGTTGTATAGCTTGCCCGAGCTGCAGCATTAGGCATGATAGGACCTGAATGTGAAGCCGCACCTCCAAATGATCCGGTCCTTGAAGGAGCACTGGTCAATTGCCCGGATTTCCTAGACTTGGACCCATCCATAGGGATGTCAAACATTTTCCCCAGCTCTCCTGACTTCTTGATGTCACCACCAGTATAGGGCATAGCAGTTGAGCCCATCATAGGGGCCCTTTCTTTTGGCTGTTCAGGCCTACCTGATACATAGAGACCATTGCTGAGCTGATGAGATGGGAATCTGGAACCCATCAAGCTTCTTTCAGAGGCACAGAATAAAGGCACGAGAATGGATGACTCAGAGATACTCAATGTCCTACTGTGAGAGAGAAAGAGAGGCAATCAGTTCTCGTTCATATAATCGTTAACTAGCATGAATACTTGAGGCAATCAAGGAATAAATGTGAAAGGTATAATAATGTGACCCAATCAACCACACCAGGATATAGCAACGGAAAAGCTAGCAGTCTTGATATAACGATTATCATCTAAACCTTCAAACTGAGGCATGGCATTACTAAATTGCGAACATACGACATGTCTCCAAGATCAAGTCTTGAGAGCAAAATTTTGTTCTGGGGTGGCACAGATTCCTGTTCTTAATTTTTTGTAACCTAAAAAGTTAGACAACAATGCTTAAAACTACAACAGTATTGCAAGTAAAACAAATCATTTACTAATTACTAAGATTCCGGTCAGAGACTCAGAAATCGGTCATCTTTAGAACAAATTTCATTAATGAAAGATCAGAAGCAACAAGTAGGGATTGCAGGACTTCTGGTTCTTTCTGGATCCCAAAAATAATTGATACGTAGCCAAACAAAACTCCTAAAAAAACCCTAGATAGCTTTGCTCCCATAAGCTTTCTGTCATCTTTTTTAACAAGAACTGACAAAACCCATTCAAAAGTTGTTTCCTTTCCACATTTTCTCATCAACCAATCAGAGTACAAAAAAAGAAGGAACTAATCGATAACAGATATTCAATAAAGCAAGAAAAACAACACAAAATCCTCCAGTATTAGCAAGCTACAAAGAAAACCATGACATTCCCAAAGATAAAAATAAATAAAAGGGATAACTTTCAGAGCCCACATCAGAGAAACAAAGCATACCCAGACCACCATTTTGAACTATAACCATGGTAATGTGGAAGATCTAGAGAAATGAGCAAAAGTTTGATATGGGTTCTTCAATCTTCAGAGCAGATTGGTGGCAATGGGGAAGGGGCAAAATGGGAAGAAAAATGGGGCAAAGGGTAAGAGTAATACCTGAAAAGGAAGAAGAAGTAAAAGATTTTAGTTGCTGAAATGGATCAAACACGGTTGTTGAAGTGGTGATAATAGTAGTAATGATTCTGCATTCTGCTGTTGAGAGTGAGATCCCATCTCCAGAGCAGTCACAATCTGTCTGTCTGTCTCTCTCTCTCTCTCTCTCTCTCTATAAAAAAAAGTCTCTTTCTCACTCCTGAAATAGCCGCAACAACTAGTAGGTTGTCTCATCCGGCAAAACCCAACAAACTGTGTAAAATGACTTTGGATAAACAAAACATATTGTTTCAAGATTATCTCAAAAGTCACCTTCAACCTACCACCCTCTCCCAATTTCTTTTGTATTTGTCCCTAATTTTTCCTTTTTTTTTGTGCGTTATATATATATATATATATTTGCAGCTTTTTCCCTCTTAATTTATATTCAATTAATATCTTTAATATCATGAATTTTGAAGGTCACTGTTTAGTAGTAGGAGTACTTTTTAACATAAGATAAGAATATACCATCCTTGAGAAATACAGTTGTCTTTATTCATTAAAACTTATTAATCATCATAGAGTAAATGACATCATCTCAAATCCTACTACTCAAGCAAAACAAAACCAAACTAAAAGAGGCCAATTTCCTTGTTGATGCTGTCATTAGTGTAGGCGTTGGTAGTTCTGATTTTTATATTTGGGACCGCACAATTTTTATTTGTGTTGTCTCTACTTTAGGTTTATATCGTTTTGGTACTGATTGTTCTCGAGACTTTTCCCTTTAATGTATTTATTTTTTGATAAAAAAATAAACTAAACAAACATGGTGAAGTTAGTTAGCTAAAAACATCTTCAACAGCCTAGTTAAAAGAGGCTTTTTGGCTACTTTGACAAAAATTGCACAAAAAAAAAAACTCCAACAGGTTAGTTAAATGATCAGCGATCTAAAATAACTTTATGCAAACTGGCTAAATTTTAGTTAGAAGGAGAGAGAAAACAATAAAAGTTATAAAATTGCATTGTTGTTTGTGAGTTTCTAGAGAAGAAATAGAGCTTGAGTTGTTAAGTTTAAGAAAAAATAATATGAGTTGGAAGTGGTGGCTTAACATTTGGATCATTTGGCTAGCTATGATAACAGAAATTTAGCTAGCATTATTAGAGATGCTCACACAGTCACACCCTCTTTATCAGAGTTTTCAATTCTGTTTTTTTAAATTTAGATTTGTTTAAAATATTAGGCACTTAGTACTACGGTTTGGTGGTATTCCTCTTCGCTTAGAAGTGAGAGGTCTTAGGTTCGAATCTCGTCGATGGCGAATTTGATACCAAATTAGGCTGCCCATTGTGTAGCTTAGCCGAACTTCTCCCTCCCCTAGTGTAAAAATATCGATATACTAAAAAATAAATATTAGTTTAAAATATTTAAAAAAAAACTTGCAATAAAAGTTTTACAAAGACAAAAATAATACCCCCATCCTAGGATCTTTTCATTGTGAAAAAGAAACTGTGAAAGTGTTTGATATCCTTTAACTCTTTTTTTTTTTATCAGTTTCCAATAGCTCATCTCATGTATTGTTTTAGTTGCTCCAATAATGTTATATCAAATTTTCTTCAAAAAAATGTGCACACTGTACCATTTTCTTCACAAGCGTTCCAAATGCAATGTTAATGAAATGGGAATGACAGATGTCATCTCTCGTGTTCGAAAATGCTAGAAAATCGTGCTAAGGAAATATCATTTGCTTTCTATTGCCATGTTTGGTTAAGTAATAAAAATCATTAGTGTTCAATATTTCAATGATACACTAGAATTAATTGCATTAAACTGATATTTTTGGTTTCTAGCAAGGGTAAGTTAGCAAATACAAATACATTAAATGTTTTCCCAAGTGATTGGAAAAAAAATTCTGAAGTAGATACTTGGGTATGAAACTCCCTATGCTATGTATTAAATTCCATTCTACCAAAAAAAAATGTATTAATTCCAAACAATAGTGCAGATGGTGCTTTACCGCAATGGTGGAAAATAATTACTCAAAAAATAAAACATCCAAACAATGGTTTGTAATTTGGCTTCTTTAGATGTAAGTGTAACTCTTGCCAATGTTGAATTTATCTTTGCGGGTTTTTGTCTTTTGCCTATGTCTCATGGTAGCGCTAAGCCCAACTCATAATCCTATTTCCTCACCCGCATTATATTCTCACCCACAACAAAAGGTTAAAAAATTGAAACGATATTTTCCCCATCCAATTTTTTTTATTCTTCAAAAAAATAAATATTAGAGTGCTGATAAGCCCAGCTAAATCTCCACTCACCGCCAAGGCTCCCTTTTTTATTTTTACTCCAGCTAGAATTCTAGAATCCAATCATTTCTCGGATCTCCAGCCGATTGCAACTCTCTTTCTGTCTTTCTTTCCAGACGCTCAACGCACCCCCGTCCCTCCCTCTTTCGAATCCCACGACCAAACCTCATGCCACATTCCCAACATTTCCATCCTCATGCTTCATTTCCAAAATTCGCGACAACTTATTCCCACCCCTCGAACACTAATTTCTTTTTCTTTTCTCTAGCAGAGCTACTCCGCAAACTGAGGTCCCTGTCTTTGGTTTTGGGAACTTGAGTACCATAACTTCAGATGGACAACTAATTGCGTCAACATCCGTTTTGACCCCAGTTGAGATTGTTGATCTGAACGCGCGGGTAGAGCAATGCTATGGCCAGATCGTCAATCACACCTCTGGAGGCGAGATCCGATGAATTGGAGTCATCTAAAGAATGAGAGCGGTGCAGACCGCTTAATCATGAAAACCTTGGGGATCTACGAAGAGATATTCAAAATCACCTCCTTAGCAAGGTTGTCACTAGAGTGAAGACCTTATTTCTTGAATAATTGAATCACACCGCCTCCACAAAAGTTCTTTTAGCCTAGTTTTAAGTACTTTCGTGGAGATTCTAATCCAGATTATTACATCATGCATTTATCTAAATGCAATGACTCTATACAACAATGACGATGCATGGATGTGCAAGATGTTCCCATCTACCATGGAGGGACTTGCTATGAGATGGTTTTCCAAATACCTATATTGAAAGCCGTGTTGACATCTTCACAAATACCTATTTTGTGTTTCGTGATGTCCATAAACATCACAAAGCTATTTTCAACATGACCACTGAGACTAAGAATGAGTATCGTAGAGCTACTTAAAGTGATTCCGTGCGGAATTGGCTGAGATCAAAAACCTAGATGACAGGATCGCCATGATGGACTTCAAGCAAGGACTCTATGTCAATTCACCTCTTTCCCAAAAGTTGAATAAGAAAAAGTATGACTACGCCACTTTCGCGGAGTGCTTTGATATCGTTTATGATACCATCAGTTAGGATGATAGAACCTAGAAACAAAGATCTGACACAAATGATGAAAGGCTGTCTGATCGGAAAAGAGATAACCGAGACACATCGCCTCCATCTTCCCATTGGAATGACAGAAGATGGTGCAAAGACAAGCCAGCTCCGCCCAAGACAAAGCAGTACACTGCTTTAAACATTACTATCACCAATGTCATTCACAATACCAAGGACAAACCTTTCCTCAAAAAGCCCGAACCTCTTCCTGACCATCTGGCCAAGAAAAAGCTTAATGAGTACTACTGCTTCCATTAGTGTAATGGTCACACCACTCGAAGCTATCGCATGCTTCGGGATCCTATTGAGCAGCTACTCAATCGAGGGCATGCTGAGAGTTTGTTAAGAATAAAGCCAAGAAGGAGGAGCCCACTGAAAAGACGAACCAAGGTAAGTCCGATCAATATGAGCTCACTGATGAAGAGGAAGATCGATGCCCAACGAAAAACCTAACTTCAATATTAATTGCATCTATAGAGAACATGAAGTGCTTGAAGGGAAAAAGGCTTTCAGCCTTGTACATAGGAAGGGAACTCCGGCGACCATGAGGTGGAACGTCCTCAAGCATTAAAAACCCTCCACGAACTATAAGTGCTTTCATTCTTCCTTAACGAACTACAGCTGGAACGTCTTACGCGTGACGACATGTTTGCGCGTGGAGGTGCATGGTGGCACGTGTCATCACGTGATGTCATATGAAACCCATTCCAACCATTTTTAGTTCCCAAAATGAGCAAACAAAGGGAAAAATTTACATTCTTGACATTAATGTTTATTAGAGTATTAATTAGTATGGTAATTCCTTATTTAGGTGAAACTTACCCCGAGGACAAGCTCAGTAAAGTGGCTACGACCTCACAACGTAACTATGAGTGGGTCTTCTCTTTTAAAAGTAGTATTATATTATAGTTTCCCTACTTGTACTTTTGTTTATTTGTGTGAAATGTCATGTTTAACTTAGAAAATAATAACTATCTACACTTGGTTATTTTATTATTATTTTGTGATTATAACTATGGCATGTATATATGCTCATTATTAAATGTATGCACAGTGTCACCTTTAGTTGTACTGTCCGAACCAAGGACCAGCTTCACATGTATGTTCACATGCACCGTTTATGTTTACTTTGGATTCATAGTAGGTGCTAGCCTGTCTCTAGTTTTGCATTAGGCAACTAGAACCTGTATGTGAGCACTTAGAGCCAACTTCACATGATTGTAGACTAGAATGTAAATTATACACCCACCCATATGTTCATGTAGTGACTTTGCATGACTTGTGTAGTTACATAATCTAATGAGCAATGACTACTTGTTATCACTATTACTTTTACCATTCTATACCCGTATCCTTTTGTTACTACATTTGTTGGGTACTATATAGTGTACTTATGAATAGTATGTTATTTCGGGAGACTCTACTTGTTTTACATTGAGGGGTTATAACTTCACGAAAACAACGGTTTTTTACAAAACTTTGTTTTTTGGCCCACTCACCTTTGTTTTTCGCCCCTTCAAGACTTAGTAGCGGTGCTCTTGTGGCGACAAGGATTATTGGCAAATGTTAATTTTATCGGCCCCTTAAAACTAAAAAATGAGATCAAAATCAAATTCCAAGGAGCATAACAAAAAATAAGTCAACAGTAATTAATGGTGCTATTGTTCCCCATAGGAAAGGAAAATAAAACCATTGCTGAATGAAGGGTTTTACCTTTTTCATTATTTTTTCATGGGTCAAGATGCCATTTCACAAGAGAAAATGATTGCAGACCCATTTTTTTCCTGTGCATAATTGTGTTATGTTTCTTGATTTATTTTTAACTTATTTAATTTAAGGCTAAATTACATAGTACCCCCTCAGATTTGAGGTCTATTACAACCCCATACAACATCTTTAAAAAATTTCACTTTCATACCTCACGTAATATTTTATTTCAAAATAATACATTTGTTAGATTTTCCATCCATTGGTCTGTTAAATGCTGATGTGGCGGCCATAGTTGTGCAACGTGGCAAAAAAAAATAATTTTATTCATTTTAAATATTATAATAATTTACCCTGTAAAAAAAAAAACCCACCTCCACGCAATCCCCCACCCTTGCA
>JAOTRO020174529.1:0-11955 GCA_028566515.2 Pyracantha coccinea | reverse complement strand
GAAAGTTTTATGATGACGTTTGATCCACCATATACCAGCTGAAACAGTACCATTGCCAAGTAATGAGTGCATCCTTCCATCTATATCAAACTTTCTTGAGCTTAAAGTTATAATGGGGTTTATATAATTGTGAAGGATCAACCCCATCCACTTCTTCTGAGTTCATACATGACAATAACCCTTCTAATAGTTTTAGCTAGTGGAATCACAATCGCTTTACAATATGCTAAAAGAACCATGACACACCTTATTTTAATTAATTAGTGGAAATTACTTTTAGTGAACTGGTTTTCTCCAAATTTTGGGGAGACTCTAACATGTCATATACCCCCGAATTGGAGATATCATGTAACTAGGCGATATAACCACAAATAGGAGATATATCTTAATCTCTCTCATTAAGCGATACATTAACACGTGATAAGAAACTTTCATATTGTGCCAATTGAATGAATAGTTCAATATTGTCATCACAAATTCACATTTCTCACTTTAAAAAAAAAAGTATTGAAACAAAAAATTTGGGTTTTGAAAGGAACATATCCTAACGTAGTTCAATTTCCTTTTCATAATGGAGAAAGTTGTAATCTACAATTAAGAAATATAATATCGTATCCCTTTGTTAAGTGAGCATAGCGTGCTCCACTGAGAATCCAAGTGGACGCGCTCCTTTGAGTATTCTAAGTCCTCGCAATTAGGACCAGTTTAAAGTAAAATATTGCTGGTATAGATCACCAATTCAAAAATACAAGTTTATTGCAAAACATATGCTCATGGAATCGACCAGACGATCAAAATAATTCATATGAAAGCATGAAGGCAAAGAAGGATTCTCTTGTTGATAAGATGGAACTAGTGATTATTATGAACAAGAAAGAAATTCCTGTGAATGATTTTCTGGATCATGATAAAACTCAACTTTTCTTAAATCAACCGTTTTTTATGATCCAACGGCAAAAAAAGAAATTTGTCTTCATGATCTCGTCTTTTCTCCACTGACAGGATTGGTTACTGAAATTTCATTCATGGAAATCTCTACAACTTTGTTATCGTCGGTCGTCATTTTTCCAATGTCTGCGTGTTCAGCAACCAGACTGTCTTTCCTCTTTCCCCACAGAACGCAGTAAAGGCCGGCAATAATGAGAAGTGCTCCAATCAAGCTGCACACAAAACCTACTTCAGATTTTTGAGGGACGCTGACGAAGGAAATTGTCCTATGTGAAAGTAGTTAGATGGAAAAGGGATGAAAGTGTTTGTGTGCTTCGGTTTACCTGCCAAAGTGAAGTCGCTCCGCGAAAGCAATTGCCGAAAACACTGCCACTATAACGGCTTGAAGTGGACTAAACATTGCTGAAAAAACTGGTCCCTTGTGACTGATGCACCATGTTTGCAGGCAATAGACTAATGCTGTGGTCAGAACTCCCTATTGCAAAATGATCGGACGAAGACACGAAGTTTTTACAGATTCAAGCGTTTCATTTCCCAACAAGAAGGACAAAAGTAAATTAAGGAATTATGTTTTAAAGATATGCGTAAAACAGATATGTTGGTAAAGATTATAGAAAAATATGTCTCACAACAGCAAGTACATCGTCATGTCCTATTCACAATTTCTGTCATTGAACAGATCTTATAAGATTAGTAAGATATATGGAAGAAAACGCTCACAAAGTAGACGATGGTTAACAGCTCAAGGTTCCACTTCAGTTTCCATGAGCTTGGATTCCTAGCGAAAAACAGGGCAAGGAAAGAAGATTGCAGCGATGCAGAAAAGCATACCATGGTGGTTAGTGACAATGGAGCAGGGTAAACTTTGGAGACCACAGCCTGTGTAGCCAGAAAACCAGAGTTGGGCAGATAAAACTTAATTTTTACATTATATTTGTATGGAGAGCGTCATCTTGAATCGAGTATACAATTACCTGGAGGATTAGCCATGCACTCCATGCAGTGTAACTCGTCAGAATCAGCACAGAACCCTTGATCCAGTGTTCTTTGACATGCTGAATCTTGCCAACAGACTCAGCGTTGAAACCATCTATCAGTGGCTTCTCAAAAAAACCTTTATATAGGTATCCTCCTTTCCAGAAGGTGAAAATAAGAGAACCGCCAAGGCAAAGAAGGGTTCCGACCACCTTAGCTTGACCACGAGTGCTTCTAATGTTCAATTTCTCCATCCTGAATAAAAGTAAATAAATTGCAGAACAGAAAAAATAACATTACTCAACAACTACAGTGGATGTGAGAAGCGAATATACCTGAGAAGAACTGCCACTAGAAACGTCAAAGCGGGGATAACATTACTCAAGGCACATCCAACTGTTGCAGAAGTGTATGCTAAACCAGCATAGAACAGATTAAGATGGATGGTAGTCCCGAGTGATGCAAGAGCAAAAATCTTTGCAGCTACCGAAAATGAGAGCGAAGGCCTCTGCTTCCTGTTCAGCCACATCCATTACCGAGTTAGTTTTCGCTGTTTCTTGTACAAGAAGAAAGTCTGAAAAGAGGCAAGAATCCCTACCTTTCAAGCACATAAGCAAATGGTCCTACCAAAACCATGGCAAGAACATGCCTGTAAACCACGAAGACAATCTGATTGAGTCCTTCCTGAAGGGATAGTTTCATGAGGACGTTTGATCCGCCATATATCAGCTGAACCAGTATCATTGCCAAGTAATAATTAGTGCTTCCTTCCATGGATATCAAACTTTCTTGTGCCAAATTTTCAATTGCGTCAAGTTTTAATGGATTTCTTTTATAATTTGTGGATGATTCTTAAAAGTTCATGCTTGACAAATGACAAGCCCATCTAATATTTCATCGAATTTTTAGCTAGTGGAAAACATAATCAGTTTCCAATATGCCAATAATCAAACCTTACTTTTATGGTACAACCTAAAAAAAGGGCATTTTTAGGTAGTGGAAATTTTCTTTCTATGAGACTGTTATAACATATACGGAATAGAAAAACATGGAGCTCCCATACTGCAATTCATGATGCACTAACTAAAAAAAAACAAAAAGAATTCGATTGGTTATGGGAGCAGTTCATCCCCTTCCGATTCCATTTTGCCCTATTCTTAACTTCGCCCATTCATGACTTTAATAATTCCAAGTAGAATAATATTTGGCTGCTCAAAGAAATGAGGAGGAGGTTTTACTTAGAATTGTTCGTTGCCGATTTATAAAATTTCGTGTTTATGATCAGAACTGTTCATATTATAAATCACTTTATAAAGATCGCCTTTATATATAACCAATTATAACTAAGATTGTTGGTCATCTAACTGTACAACCCTGATGAACAGATTGGTAAAGCATTACGAACCTTAGTTTTACCAATATGTTCATCAAATGTGTACAGTTAGGGTGCGTTTGTTGCATCGGACTGTCTCGGACTGGACTAGCTTCAAGGATTAAGCTGGACTGGCTTAGACTAGACTAAGCTGGACTGACTTAGTGAAACGTTTGTTGCAGTGTCGGACTAAGAAGCAGGAATATAATATTATATTATTTAATCTATATTTATTAATATTTTATTTTTAATTTAATATATCAATTAATATTTTTTCATTACTATATCTTCTTCCCTATTTTTCTAGAACCTCTCCCCTTTCTCCTCATTCTTTTTTCTCTCTGCCTCTCCGCCTCTCCGCCTCTCCCTCCCCATTCCCCTTTTCTCCCATTTTTGTTCCTCCTTTTTTTATTGCAAATCCTCTACCTCTTCACTTCATCTTCTTCGCCTCCTGCCTCTGCACTTCACCTCTTCCTCCTACCTCTTCACTTCCTCTCACAAAATCACTTGCAAATCTTAAAATCAAAACATAGAGCAAGAAAGAGATTGAAGGAGGTGGGCTACATGTGTGATTGGCTCAAAGGTGGAGGATAAGGGTTGGATCTGGTTTGGGTTTTCTAGGTGCATGTGTGATTGAAACAACCATGATCATCCCATTGCATTTTTTTTTTTGTTAAGATTTCCTGGGTTTTCTGGGTTTCTGAGTTTTCTAAGTTCGAATTTTGGGATTTTTTGGGTTATCTGGGTTTGAATTTTGGGAGTTGGTTCAGGGTTTGAATAGGGAACCGTTGCAAATTTTATGCATTTTTTTATTTTTATTTTGCGGGATCTGGGTTTGAACAGGGTTGTGGAACATGAGATAGAAGCAAATGGGAGGATCGAAGCAGGGAGGGGTGAACCAAGTAGATTTGACTTAGCAGTCCGACCAATTTCTGGGGGACCTCGCTAAGACCCTTCAACGAAGCTTTTAGTCCGACTTAGTCTAGGCAAGTCTCATTAAACGTAGTCTCGGCGTTAAACAAACACAGGACTAAGCCAAGGTGTAATCCGGTCTAGTCCAAGGAAGTTTAGTGAAGCCAAACAAACAGCCCCTTAATTAGTTCTTATACCTAATCAAAATTCAATCTTGATAAACCAAGATTAGTCATAATTAATTGTAATTTTTTTTGGGTCGAAAAATAATTAATTGTAATTAACCACCTCAATAAATTTAAAAATAATGTTAGAGAGACAACTATATAGACTAAAATTTATAAATCATATGATTTGATTATTATTTAAGTATTGATTATAATACTTATTTTATATTCGTGATATATCACATAATTTCTAAAGTTTTTTATTTTTTGAAAAAAAAGGAGACAAATGAAGGCAGGCCACGGTTATCCATCATTTCCGAGGGCCGGAAAGATTCACAGAGGCATAATTTATAAATTTGGTAGTTACCTAAAAACAAAAATTAGAGTCATTCAGTATTATGGTCTGGTAATATTTTTCTTCACTTGTAAGTGAGAGATCTTAAATTCCGATCTTGTGCATGCCGAATTCGATACTAAATTAAATTATCCATTATGTGGCTTAGTCAAATTCTTCTATATCTTAGTGTAAATTATGTTGTTATATTCCAAAAAATAAAAATTAGAAGAAAATTTTATAAAGAAGAAGGAAAAATGGACCCCGCAGAAAACCAAAATCAGAGGAAAATTTTTAAAGGAAGAAGAGAAAAAAGAAAAGCAATCAAATTGTCAGGCCACAGAAGCAAGCAGCTTTATCTTGTTTTTCTTTTTACGAGCTCTCTTCCAACCGCTTTCATGGTAATGATTCGTTCTACTGCCAATATTTCTGAAATCTTCTCTCTCCCCCCTCCCTCTCTTTCTTAGTTCCATTTCTCAGAACCCCAAAACCTTGAAAACCTCATAACGACGAAGCTGTAAAAATCTTTTTCATTTTCCCTCTCTCTGTGTTTATGTAAAATCTTTGTTTTTTCTCAGACGTGGTGCAGAAAGTTGTCTGTCTCAGATCCCAATATACGGCTCTCGGCATCTTTCTTACACCATTAACGATTTTAAACTGTACTCAAAGCCTATATCAAGCACTTTCTCTCTCTACACTGTTATACACCATAACGGCATAAATCCCGTTCTCAAAACTCAAGGGTTTTCCACTATCTCTGTGGTCCTCGAACCAAGCTCTAAATTACCCTTTATAATTCTCTTCTTTCTCTACAAAACCCATCTCTCAGAATTTCCAACGGATTTGGATCGAGTCGTCGAGAAATGCAAGAATCCGGGTTGGGGATGATGGGTGGTGGCGGCATCGACGGTCATCATGACCAGTATAACCGGCAGCTCAAGGCTGAGATAGCCACACACCCTCTCTACGAGCAGCTCCTATCTGCTCACGTGTCCTGTCTTCGGGTGGCGACGCCAATCGATCAGTTACCGCTCATAGACGCTCAGCTGTCTCAGTCGCACCACCTCCTGCGCTCTTACGCTTCTCAGCAGCAACATGGCCACTCAATCTCCCCACACGAGCGCCAAGAGCTTGACAACTTTTTGGTTAGTCCGTTTTATTAATTTGTTACTGTCTAATTAATATATTTGTATTTATGTTTTTGTTTATCTGGTTTAATTTGTTGAGTAATTGAATTTGTACTTGTTTGGTTTTATTAGCTAATGATTTACCTTTTTTCTTTTGGTTAATGGGGGTTTACTCATTGTTTCTGCAGGCACAATATCTGATAGTTTTGTGCTCTTTCAAAGAACAACTTCAACAACATGTCAGAGTTCATGCGGTTGAAGCTGTCATGGCCTGCCGTGAAATCGAAAGCAACTTGCAGGCTCTCACTGGTATGGCCCCCCTCTATTTTTCTCAAAATTTCACCTTCCTAGCTATTATGATTAATTTTTTCAGACCGTGAATCTCGACTATTAATCGTGTTGAGTTACACCGAAATATTTGATTTAACTCGCAGTTTAACAATACAAGTCTGATAAGAAAACATTAAACGTCGTAATATATGTTTGAGATGGAAGGTTTAGAATATGAGTTATGAATGTTGTTTTTATCATCAGCTGGTGTTAGAAATGTTTTAGGATATTTGTTTTGTCGCTGGGAACGAAATTTGCTTCTGTTTTCTGTGCTGCGACGTTTTGTGATGTTTTAATGTGTTTGGTAGGCATAAACGACCAGCTATTCTGGGGTTCTGGAAGTTTGAGAACTGTCCTTGTAAGGAGTGGGTGCGGTATAGGGTAGGGTCTACGAAAACTAATTAATCAAAGTGTAGTGTTGGCTAGGGGTTGGCTAATTAGGTTGAAGGGGCACAGAAGATAACGGTCATACTGGCATGTATGGTATTAATCGACGTATTATAATATATGATTAGACAAAATGTTGTTATATCATAAACTTAAGATGTAATATCTACAAATATATATAAACGTAATATACATGTTATAACTTGAATAAATTTATAACTCGATGTAGCATTTAGTGTATTGATAACAAGACAGAGAAACTTATCGACCCTGCCAAGAGTAGTCTCCATGACCTAACTACCAAGGTTGCAGCAGAATATTTGGTTCTAGGATACTTTGATTTTGATGATTGCAGTGATTAATATATTTTTTTCGTTGGGAATATAATATAGAATTCATGAACTTGTTTATTTGTTGGATTATCCATATGTTGGAAGTTTGGTGATTAATTTGGTGGTGGAGTATAAGTAAGTGCACGTAACCACTCATATTATAAATTAATGATGATTAAGTAGAAGGGTTTGATTTATGGGGGATCTGCTAGGTGGAGACGCTAACTGAAACTGGTACAAGGTCTTTTCACTAAATTAATTAATTAATAAAAGAATATTGCTTACATTCCCTTTTTGAAAGAATGAATTTATTTTCTCATTTGCAAATTAAATTTTTTATAGTGGGAATTGTTAAATCTCGATTCAGCCTACAAAGAATCATTAATTTGGAGATCTTTCAGTCATTCATATACATAAAACAAATGGATAGTTTATCACGATCAAAACCGTTGATTTGTTTAACTCGTATGAATGACTTAACGATCTCCAAATTAAATAATGTTTTGCATATATGATCTTTCGATAATGATAAAGAGAATGAATGATTCCGATTATGACATTCGGAAAGTAAAGATTCGTTAATTGTAAGTAAGAGACATATAAGTCCTCCCATAGAGGCAACACAAGCATTATCCTTCTTTTTTTTCTTTTTTTTTTTTATAGAATTTATGTCTGATTAATTGGTTGTTAGGGTTGGGGACATAACACAAAAACCAGAATGCAAGTTGCACAAGATATTTCAGATATTTTTTTTTTATGTCTATATAATATAATTGGTTGAGTAATTGCTTGTTTCAAGCCAATTTTTTGTAGGTTGCATATATATGGTAATGGTAGCTTGGAATATCAATTTTCTTTCCTTTTTTTCACTAAACAACCTCAAAGGTTGCACTTCTTGAGTTGTTGTTGTTATTGTTGTTTTTTTTTTTTTTTTTTTAACTCAAACATATATATATATACACATTATATATATACATACATATAAATATTTTTTGAACTTGTGAATTGCATATAAAAGTTTGACTAGTATTTTCTTGGTCATGCTAAATGGTTAATTGGAATTATCCTAAATAGACTTTGTGTGTTTTCCTTAGTTTAAAGTGATGACTAGATGTTGATCATGATGTGGGGGAGGATACTATAATAATATAGAATAAAGGGTGCACTTTGATCTAGGGGTTAATAAAAAAGAGTTTTGGTTGATATCAAGGTAAAGAAAATGACAAATTAGTAGCAAACATGGAGGAAGACAAATTATTTAGTGAAATATACTATCAAATATTGACGAGTATATCTAGCTAGGGTTTACCAAAGACCTAAGAGAAAAAGAGAAGAATGATCCTACATTGTTGTTCTTTGTTCAATTCTTGCATGCTTGAGGAATCTCAAAGTGCTCGTTTAAAAGTGTTTTAAAAATGATAAAATATTTTTAGAGAAAATGTTTTTAGGTTCTATAAGCACTTGAAGTGTTTTATGTAAGAAACACCAATTATATGCTTCTTCTAGGAAGTACTTGAAGTGTTTTTCCTGAATTTACTTGTATTTTTCTTATTAGATTGGTTCCAAAACTATTATCATCAAAAGCGCTTTTAGCCACTTTAAAAGCACTTCCAAACGAGTTCATAATGTATGTGTCTTATAGCTACAACTCAGACAAAAAAAAAATGGAATTTGACATCTATTTTGTCATATAACATATATATAATCTAGTAAGTTATCTAGTTTAATTCCTTCATAGATCTTAGCGTGACATTCCAAGGGAAAAGATAACTTGCTTTAAAAAATAAAAGTACAATGTAACACAAGTTATAAACTTTCATCTATCGGATTTGAACTCGAGGTCTCATTCAAATGATTATGCTTTAGTATTTATATATATATATATATGATACTTTTGGTAAAAAGAATAATAATAAAGAAGAATTCATATATGTTGCGGGAAGTCTGGAATCAAGGACTTGACTGGTTTCTTTAGCCCCAGTAATTAAGGCTCGTTTGATAATCTTTAGTTTTTGGTTTTAATTTGTATGCTTGAGATATGGGTAAAGTATACAGGGTAAATTAAGGAGGTATGAAGGGTGACGGGTGATACTTTTGAAAGTGAAAACAACTTGAAATAATTTATTATTTTTGTTTTCATTTTATGTGTCTTTCTTTGTACATTTCTTCTACATCTCTCTCGGTATCCTCCATCCACTATTCTTCTTCCCTCATTTCTTTTATGTATTTGTCCTCTCTATCCCTAACGCAAAAAGTGAAAGGTGAAAATGAAAAAACAAAATGGTTATCAAATAGCCTCGGTTAACTCATTTCTGGTAACTATTTAGCAAAACATTAGGCTTTGCTGAAGCCACCTGAGCCCAACTTTGGTTTAGACTTCCAGTATGTTCCCAGCCCAGTCGCTTATAGGCCCAGCTCACCGTTCTCGGTTTCAGTTTCTTGTCACTCACGCGAGCTCATTTCACTAAGATTGAGGAATTAACAGGGAGAAGTAGGAGTTGAAGCATTTATTCTGTTCTTTCCATGGCAAATACAAAGTAGAATTAATCACTTGTATCTGAGGCTTATTTTCTGTCTCATCGCTTTTCAGGAGTAAGTCTGGGTGAAGGTTCGGGTGCAACAATGTCCGACGATGAGGATGACATGCAGATGGATTTCCCTATGGATCAATCCGGCGCAGAAGGGCATGACATGATGGGATTTGGCCCTCTACTCCCAACCGAATCTGAGCGATCACTAATGGAAAGAGTTCGACAGGAATTGAAAATTGAGCTGAAGCAGGTACAACTTATACACACATGAAAGTTAAACCATTGCTGCAGTTATGTTGTTATGCTTTCGGGATGTGATGAACTGAGTTTTCGGTTTCCTAAATATATAACAAACTTGCATTGTTAAATATTTGCAGGGCTTTAAGTCAAGAATTGAAGATGTAAGAGAGGAGATTTTAAGAAAAAGAAGGGCAGGGAAATTACCTGGGGACACAACTACAGTGTTGAAGAATTGGTGGCAGCAGCATTCTAAGTGGCCCTACCCAACTGTAAGCAAGAAACTTCACCTTTCATACTTTGCGACTTTTCTTCAATACAACGTTGTACCGAATCCAAACCCCATACTTTGATTTTATTGCACTCCATGCATATTTACCATTCTTCTTAATCTGTATATACCCAAGTAAATGTTACAGAAATGATGGAAGAATTTTGGGAGATGCTCTTGAATAACACTATTACTATATATAGTGAATCAACAATATCGACAGTATATTGACAGCATACTAATTACTATCGTTGATTCGTTATTATGGGACAAATAGTGACATTATCAACAAAATATCCAGATGATACTAATATAATGAGACTATTTGCTACGATAAATAGTGGTATTTGAGAAAATTGCTGCATGATGCCGAGATGATATCGGTCTAATTGGATTGTTTGCTATAACAATAGTGTCATTTGAGAGCACTACGATGATAGTGTAATTCTGTTGAGAGTATTACTCCCACGTTGAGGAAAGAAGGGACCTTGCACTATATTTCCAATTGGTTTTAGGGTGGAACCTCAACTTTCTTCAGATTCCTTCAAGAATTAATGAAAGATTCATATGATATGTGCAGGAAGATGACAAGGCAAAGCTTGTGGAGGAGACAGGGTTGCAGCTAAAGCAGATAAACAATTGGTTCATCAATCAAAGGAAGCGCAACTGGCACAGCAACTCTCAATCAGTCACTTCTTTGAAGTCCAAGCGCAAACGATAGATGACAAACCATAACAACCGTTGGATCTTGTTTGATAATCAGAGAAACTGATGAACTCACTTCTGTGTCTGATGATATATATGGCTGTTGAATTGTGTGGCATTGGGGAAGTATGCATAGTCTAATTAGCCAACACTTATCAAACAGAAATTAAGTAACAAATGGCCAACTAATTACATGTGAAACGTTGTATAAATTCATGTTTTCGATCGGCTGGCTAACGATCCTTCATCTTTATGTGCTATATTTCATTTAATTTTGTCTAAGTTTGCTTGCGAATGTAGACTACTTGCTGATCTGTTCCTGTAAAATTGCTGCAACATTTTCTAAAGGTTTACATTGGAGCAACATTTTGAAATTCACAAATATAAATGCTGAATGATGGTGTGGGGTAAAAACTCCGAGCGCTGAGCTAGGACCAATTTCAGGCATCAATAGGACTAGTACTAGTGTTCTCATAAATCATTTATTACGTGTATGTAAGGAGTGTCACACCTTGCATTAATAATAAGCGGAAAGATGCGTCATGGTGTCCCGACTAGAACGTGAAGGATGTACAATCACTGCAGGGTATAAAGTTCAAAATGCTCTTGCATGCACACACAACCACAAGCTCTTAAAACTTCCAAATTTGAGGTTAACAATTGAATTGCCAAGTATACATGCGCATGTATGTATAGGTGTAGTGCAAGAATAGCACCAAACCAATTGGAAACAAACACAAGCTAACTGACAAGAAATATACCAATTGAAATGCCATAACAAAATAGGAAAGACACTAAGATCTAGGGAGGTTCCTCAACAGCCAGTGTAACAGAGTACGTTCTCGGAGCAGTAAGAGCTCACCAACAATTCACTATCAACCAAATGGGTGTGTTTACAAAGTGTTTGGCAATCTCACAACCCAAAACTTCTATACACAGTGCGTCCAATAACTCTCACACATCAAAGAAACAAATAGAGGTTCCTCTCTAAACAAAACTAACAGATAATATACCAACAATAACTTTGATGGACTGATTGCCAACAAAGGAGGGAGCAGCAACTTTCTTCTTCTCAAGATTGAGGCTGTCGGCTCTGTTCTCTCTCATCTGAAAACAAAAGGCATGATTAATGTTTAACATACACTCCGTCTTTTAATGTAGATAATAATTTGTTAAATAAAAAAATGAATTTTAACAAAAAACTTCCGGTACTGTTTACTTTAATGAAAAACCATATTTTTACACTAAAATCAATCCTGGTACTATTTACTTTACCCTTTATTTTGTCATTTTCGTTAAAACTCAAAGTTTTCAAGCTCTTTTCATT
>JAOTRO020174511.1:0-11956 GCA_028566515.2 Pyracantha coccinea | reverse complement strand
CTGGAAACTCACACAAGAACTTCTCAGTGGATCACCCATCATAGGAGTGCTCTCGCAGGCTACTCGCTTAACTTTGGAGTTCCAATGGAACCCAAAGCCAGTGAGCTCCCAAAAGGCATCGCTCTAGGTAAGGATGAGAATATACATATAAGGATCACTCCCCTGGGCAATGTGGGATCTAACACAATCTCGAAAATTCTGAGAGGAAGATTTGGAGAATAAAGTCTATATCCCTTAGACTTGTAAGGGAGCCCCATAAAATTACACACGACAGTTCTTGGATCAAGAAGTCCTTAGCTTTGTCACATGCTGCAATGCTACCATTCACTAACTCGCCCATGGTTCTCTTCATCACCAGCAAGGACATTCTGTTAGCCTTATCCCATTTCTCGACTTTCTGTCTATGATCAGTAGTTGAATCTTCATTCAATGGTTTCGATTCATCTTCCCTTAGTGCTAGGTCAAGATCCATAAGACCCAGAACTATCTCCACATCTTGTTTCCATCTTTCAAAGTTTCCCCACTTAAGGGTTCAATGGATGACAGGTTCATGATTGAAGTATTCACTGAAGAAGACATTGAAATCAAACATTAAATACATAAATGCATGTTCGCCACACCTCTGGGCAAGAGATACGAACTGCCATGTATTACTTCACTGCATAACCAACACTATAGGACCTTTCATGCATTTATATCATGCCTTTGGACAAATATATAGCCTGATCAATGTGATGTTATGTTTTGATTAGAAAACTCTAAACAATTTATGCATGCTCTTCTTTAGAAATGTACATCAATATTTCACGAGTTTAAGAACCATACTTGTGCATAATGCACACATTCATATCAGCAAAACAAAAGAACATTGCATATTTTAAAAATAAGAACCAGGATCAGGTTTGTTGGCTCTGATAACAAATGTTGGAAACATTATCAACTAAACTGATAATTCTAATCACTTATATAAACTAATTAAAAATTTTACCTGAAGAAGACATTGCCTTAAGTTCACAACAATTCTTCTACTCACTCAAGCTCTTAATATTCTTATGGTGATAGAACCCTATGTCAAAGAATGAATGCTTTGTGAACAAGTAATTACACATATATATTGCAAACAATGACAGCCAACTCCCATCTATAGTAGGGTGTTGGTTATAGTCCCACTGTATCAACAATTGAAAGTAGTAGAGTATTGGCGAGGTCTTATTCAAGGCACAATTAATGTGTTTCCACAAATATAGGAGATCAGTTTATCCATGCATTTAACTCTTAATGAAAAAAATACCAACATATTTCTTAACCGTTTATCACAACAAGTTGAGTCCATGTAGGATTCTTATAATGTGTAGTAAATACTTCCTAAAATATATTGAATGAAACCTCTCTGCCGTCATATATTTTCTTGTTTTAGTTGATAGCTTTGATGCAACTAAACAAGATAAGTTTATGTAGAGTGATAGCCAAAAGGACATGCACGTTTAATTTTTAAAATTTAGTCTTTAATCTTTTATGCAGATAGTAAAGGTGAGCGGGAAGTCCTTCTGCTTAGTTATCCCGCTCAACCGTTTATTAAATGATATAGCCTCATCACTAGTAAGCCCCTAGCCACACAAAATGGCCAGGTGTTTCTCTGACCGAATAAAAAAATTGGCCAGTTGTTTATAATCTGGTTGTCTATAATTAGGCAGGATCTGGAACTTATGGTTGATGAGAATAGCATATACAATGTGTGATGAGTCAAAGTTCAATGATATTTTGTAAGGAGACTCCCATTAAAAACTTCATTAATTGTTGAAACTCAACTGCCATTCTGAACTTAAAAGTGCCCTCAGCCCTCCATTATAATTTCAATTAAAAATATCAAAGGCAATATGTACGTGCTAGTTCCTCATTCGATGAACAATTGCTTGAATCATGATTTATAAAACAAAAATATTGATGAGTTATGACTAAAAATGTTTGTTTCATAAATAAGCATTTCTGAACATACCTTGAAGTTCAAAACTTACGCTTGAGTTGAGACCCAATAGAAACATTTTAGATAACTTTAAACAGGGATTTGTAAGATTAAGACCCAATTACCACTAAGAGAGGTGGTGGAAAACCTCTGAACTGACCCTTTCATGTTTTTTAAACTACTTCAAATGACTCATACAAACCTCAACACAACACCAAATTCCATACTTTCTCCAACCATGATCGGCATAAAAAGAAAGGCTCCAGAAAATTGTAATGTAAAATGTGGAGTAGTATTTCAGTGATATAAAAAGAGGGGCTACGAGATTGATATCTCTCATTTCCATCATCTATTAAATTAAAACCAATCCACATGTCATAATTTAAGTGAATATTATCGTTGTGTGACCTTACTTTGAATACACCAAAACAATGACACATAAAAAAACAATGAAAATCTAAAACAGATGATGCTTTGAAAAGTTTGAACAAATTTAAATCACAACTGAAGACTGTATAATCAGGTTCACAAAGTCTTGATCATATTTTAATTATACATGATCTTGTTGCATATCTTCTTGTTTTGGATTGGAATAAAGAAGTGTTAATCATCGATGTTGTACTTGTCTCATAGTTGTCAAATATTGAATCGTTGTCCTTACCATTTTCCAACCTCAAGTTTCCTGGGTAGAACAAGTATAGATTGTATGGTATGTTGCAACAATAGCAGACAATAATGCAGTTTAATCATGCAGGAGGGAAGAGTTTGAGTGAAAAATAATTTATCATTGCATGCTCTTTACTACGTGTTTCAATGTATTTTTACCAACCATCAAGTTTGAGCTTTTTCCTTCCTATACATAAGCACCGTAACCTCGATGATTACATAACATGAAGAATTCTTGTCTCCTTAAATAGATTTGATTTGATATATTCCAACTTTCTTTCAGCTCATCGTATATCTTTGAATTGTAAGATAATCCTTCTATTCATAGTAGGAGTTTCTACAATTAGCCCCAAACTTCCATTAGTAACGTAGCAACTGGCATTTCAACCCGCATCGGTTTAAACCAACAATCACTAAACACACATTTGTCGGTTATAATACGCAGCCTAACCTCGTGTACACTGCGATAAAGCATTGTGCTAGTTAGAAGCTCTTTTCATAAAACATGATGTGGGATTCAACATTCAACGAGACATATACATTATAAGAGCAGTGATTGCAATCGAATTACATCAAGATATAACATTGATTACTCTCGATCTTTCTAGTGATTGCAATCAAATTATAAGAGTATAAAGTAAAAAATTAGTAGAAAAACAAGAACAAAAACAAAAACATCATCAGAAATAACATTGATTACTCTCGATCTTTCTCGTACTTTTAACCAAGCTTTTACAACAATGAGCACTAGATCATAATGAATCATCCATCAAAATAACTAACCTAAAGTAAACTATTATTATATTAAGCTAGCTGTAGCTATTGAAATTTAATTGGCAGCAAACAACATCTTGATCAATCATTCTTCTCACTCTCATTGCTTATGCTAGTAACATAAGCCCCCTTCTTCTCGCTCTCATTTCTGGCAGCAACATCATCATCATTCTTCTAAATCTCATCTCTAACAACAACCTTATCCTTCATTTCTCTTTTCTTGATCTCAGCCTCAATACATTCTTTTTCAATCTCATATGTGACAGCAAACTCATCCTCCCTTTCCCTTTTCTTGATCTCAGCCTCATCATTTTCTTTCTCCTATTTGTCACTCAAATACTTACGGGTTTGGCAAAGCTTCACAACAGATGGTGGTCAAAACAGTACGAACACCAAAGAGTACAAGGACAATTGCACTTTGCCCTTGTTTATGTTCAAAAGTGCAAATGCATTTTTCAAGTTAGAATCTATAACATTGATGTTGAATATAACCATATTAATACTATGTACTTTGTCACACACCCTCTTTGCGTTCATGAATCTTAGAGAACAATTCTTGAAATTTTGACAAGGCACCCATTTTTCTTTATGTTCTCTCTTCAACATTCTTTCACTCACCACCAAGTCCATGTCCAACACCCCTTTCTTCTCGCTCTTATCTTTGGCTACAACATCATCAACCCCCTTCTCGCTCTCATCTTTTCCATTAATTTGGTCTTGACAACCTATTTTCTCACTCCATCTTTCTGTCATTCTTTCAATTTTTGTGCTCCCTCTCGTACAAAATAATTTAATCGTTGACTCTCTTTCTCTTAGTTTTAATTATAATTTTTAAACATAAGTAGTAGAGTAGACAGCGATACGGTTGTTTAATGGGTCATGTGATGAGGATGAAGAGAAGAAAGGATGAAGGTAAGGGTAGCAAGGTTATTGCAATTGACCACCACTCATTGTTTTGGTTTAGGTTGGAGTGGAGGCCCAAAACGAATCCCACTTTCTCTTTGTAGTTTTGTTTTGTTTGTTTATTCATACCATAACGAAATTGCCGAAAGTTAAGAGGATCTCTTAATAAATTTTTCTCTACAAAGAATGAGTCGGTTGAAAATTTGAGAGAAAATGATGTTGGTGAAGAGTCACAAAATGTTGTTGGGGAGTCTCATGATCATGAAATTGGTGGTTATGATGGTGGTGATTTAGAAGAAAATGTTGGTGATGAGTCTCAAGATCATGAAAATAGTGGTGATATAGATTTAAATGTTGATGATGATCATATTGGTGTAGAGGAAAATATTGAATCTCCCGAACCTACATTCCATTTAAACATTTATGATCCAAGAATTTGGGATGGTCTTAATGCAGAAATGAGAGCCTTACTTGTAGAAAAAGGACCAATTCGAGAAACTAATCTCACTTATCCTAAGGACAAACTCTCTAGAAAATTTTCCTCACACTACTATGATCGAAAATTACCAATGGGTGAAATTTATGATAGGAAATGGCTAGTGTACTCAAAAGAGTTGGATAAAGTCTTTTGCTTTTGTTGTAAATTGTTTAAAACAATTGCCTCAAAAAGTGCAAACTTTGAGCTTTGACTGGGTTCCAGCCCTCGTTAAATATTTTTTTAAAAAAACATATGTTTCCATATTAAAAAAGGGCACACTTTGAGCTTTCGCATTGGGCACCCAAAAACTATGGACCGGCCCTGGTGGGGGAATGAGTGGTTAAGCCTCAGAATGGCCCAGCCATGATAATATGGTTCAAATTCGTCTTTGACAAGAATCAAACCTAAAACTTTTCATTTATAAGCGAACAAAAATATTCGATATCGTATTTTCACAAGTGATTAATTGGTTTTTGTTGATTATACCACGAAAGGCCGAATGAATGAGTCCGAATAACTTCTCAAAGTCAAAGCCAATGGAAAGAGGAACAAGCCCAACCAAAGAGGCCCATAAAATAGGCCCAATAATTGACGAAAGGCTGCTAAGCCCAAAAATGCATAAGCCATAGACCCGAGTTGCGATTGCTTGTGAATCAAAGTAACAATGGAGTGACTAAAAACTCAAAGTTGGATGATCTCCAAACAAGAGCTCATCGTATCGTCACGGTGGATTGTGATCATCCCTAAATCATACATAGTCTAGTATGTGAAGCGAGGGGCAGATTCGCAAGCCTGCGAACCTTAAAGGTAGGTCTATATGTCCGATTAGAAAGACTAAAATAGACGCTAACCGCACCAAGGGCCTACAAATAGCATTAACATTAAAAAATGGGCTAGGTAGCATTAGATGCTAAGCTCACGTTGTCAAGTCAACATGAACTAAGAATCTCATAACGTTTAGATGAAAAAGGGGAAGGAACTCCAGCCCTTTATCTACCTTCTTCTACCTCTTGCTCAGCTAATTACTCTATACAAGAGAGTGAATGGCCGACACCACCGGTACCACTTTTAGGTGACCCCTTTGTCTGCAATTTGCGAGGGAATTTTTTTTGTCTTATCCTTATCAATGGTGGTATGGGGACAATTTGCTTATATCCAAACTCTTAGTCCTTTGTTGATGCCAAATTACTTGAGCACATCCCAGCGCAAGAGTTAACACATGCTTCAACTTTCTCCTCCATCTGGAAAAAAAATAAAACATTAAGTCTCATGTGTACAAGTAACCAGACAAATTCTCCGGGAAGAAAGAGATCGTTGATCTAGTTGACGACAATTTACTAAGTATTGACCAAACGACTGCATGCATAGTCCACATTCACAGTATGACAATATAAGCATTTTTCTGATAGTCAAAAACCTGATAAGCGAACATTATTAGAGAGAAAGAGAGTATTAATTACTAGGGTTTTCGACTGTGCTAATATTAGCGCACAAAGATGTAGCACAACCAAGTTTGCAGAAGTAAAGAGGCGTTTGGATGTCCTTAGTTTGTCCAGGAGAAGTTTTCCCAGGAGGATGAGGGGGTGTTACAGGAGGACTAGGTAAACAGGGTTTTGATGCAAACTTCCGCGCAGTCGATTGGATGGTGTGTTCTGAAAAGACATGATATGTAACAACTCTTATAACAATTGACGAAACCTGCGTTGGACTGAGTCCCTAGGAGCAATCCCAGCACCAAACAAACCACCACTGCAGACCTAACAAGTTTCCCCTCCATTTCTGCAATTTTATCAGACCACTAATTTGCCTGTAAGCTCTATGATAGGATTTATATATGTATGCCATGCATATATACATTAATGGGAGAGGATCTCTCTCCTCCTTTTTCCTCTAAATTTCTTCGAAAAATAAATATAGCCGTTATAAGTTCATTTAAATTAGAATCCAACTCAACCTTATACATGATTAATTAAATCAAAGCTTACATTCATAACTCGACCTTCATAGCTTTGAAAAAGAAGGTGAGGATCATCTAAGTCCATAAATATCAAATCTGCAACGTCGCTAACGGGAAATCTGAGTTTTGTAACAAAATCGGAGCAATGGTAGAAAAGGTTAGAGTTAAATCTACCTGCTGCAGATAATCTTCAACAGTTGTTGCTTCAGATGGAAAAACTCTGCAAATGTTGTCCTTGAATGACGAATATAGAAAATTATGAGACAATTGTACTTTGGAGGTATACGAGCAGAAGACAAAGTATTGTTAAGATTCGGGTACACAAAGCAAGCATCGACTTCACCTAAGAATAACTCAAGGCGAGTGCAGTTAAACGCTCTCTCTGTCTCATACAAGTATTGTTGAACACAGAAATGTCTTGAGATTCATGAAACACTGGAAGTTATAAAATGTAGAATCCGAAGAGACTCATCACATGATTGGTAATTTGGTATGGTTTAACAATTTTTAGCAAAATCCCAATGCGGCAGATTTCTACGGATTTAGAAAGGAAAAGGATCATTACCTTCAATGCGAAGGACTTAAGGTCACGTGCAAGTTGTTCTGCATTTCGTCCCTCGCGAGCAAGAAGCCTGTAAAATGTTTCAGCGACGAAAAGAAAGTGAACAGAAGAACATCTCAATCAACAGACATGCTTATATCTTCAGTCAAGGAATACCGCATAAGAAGGGAAGATGCACAAACATACCATTTAGATTCAATAGCTGGCCAACTATTTTCTTGGAAACCAAACAAAGCATCAATGAAAGGTGAAGAAACAAACTGTAAGGGTACTACAAATGCTGTCATATTTGTCATAGATCTTGATTTCTCAGAAAATAAATAGGAAGTGGATTGATGTACATCTCAAGTAAATAGTCATTCTTACACCTTGAATCAAAGAATACCAAATACAAAAGGAAAAGACACCAAATCTAGGTTTTTGTTTCAAAAACTTATCTAACATGTTTTCAAAGCGATAAGACAATTGCCATGTACCAATATCCTTATTTGGATTCATGAACATAGAAATTTACAACTTCCGTGTGAGAACCTTCTTTCTGAAGCCAAAGGAAAGAAAAGAAAAAGGGACGAGAGACAGAGATCTCAATTTGGTACAACGATTCCCTTTAAAGTAAACTTAGCCAACATTCTGGAATTTGAGAAATAGAAAAGGCAGTCAGAAAAGAGAAACTCAGCCAACAATTCCCTTTAAAGTACTTATGAGGCAACTTCCATTACAATTTCTTGGCCTCTTTTCTTTCCTTTCAACTGTTGTTTTGTTTTTGCATTTGTGTCCATCACTAAGAGCTCGTTTGGCAAATGTTTTTAAATGACTGAAAGACTTTTAGATAAAATGTTTTTAGAACCAAATCTTAGTAAAAATGCAAGTTAATTCTAGAAAATCACTTGAACTGATGCTTTTAGCAAGAAGCACTTCAAGTGTTTTTGTAACTCAAAAAATATTTTCTTTAAAAGCACCTGCCAAACAAGCCCTAAGTCTACATGTTTATACCAAATACCCTGACTAATGTTTCTGACTGGACAATGCGATACTCATTGCCCACATTGTGACATTGTTTAAGGGGTACTTTGAATAGTAGTTAAACTTTTGGATATGTTAAGATTTTTAGCCCCTTCTTTATTCACTTTTAGAATTTTAACCACTCGACAGGCGTCCGAGCACTAAGCTTGAAGGGAATTTGGACATAGTTGAAGTGGCCTCGAACCAAACATCTCTCGAAGATAATTCAGGCATTGTTCTAAGGCTCCTCGAGAGGGCTCGAGCAAAACCTACCGTGGCTGCCAAATCCTGACTCATCAATTTGGAAACCTATGAATGAATCCATGGTGACAGATTGATTTCCAAAATTGAGTTGGGAAAAGGAATCAACCTTAGACCGTACAATACCATTCCTAAATGCTAAAAGAATAAGCCATAGATTGAAAATACTCGACCATAAATCTGATTTAAATTGGATAAACTGCTTGCTTAATCCACCTTGGAGAAGAACTTCCAAGGCTTTACCTTCATCCTGATTTACATAAAAACTAAACTAATTACTACCGAACGTATGAATCCATCAATAGGAGCTACATTGTTGGAACTGTGAATAACTAAACCCCTGCGCTACTGGATTCTGTCACTCTCTGGTTTTGGTTTTGCAACGTGAGACTCAAGTATGTGCAGCCAGTTCACGTATTGACCGTGCTCTTTTTTGTGCAGGTGGTGGAGGAGGAAGTTAGTCAGGCTTTCTCCAATGCCTTTGGATTGTAGATATTCCTTGAGGGCATCTTGTAACTGATCATCCAAAGAACTGCCATATGCCATAGATACTCAGATTGGAGTAAGGAAATAAATACAGACAAACCAAATTCATATTACATTTCATCTACAAAGTAAGATGCATAATAATATTCAGAAAGCATCTGATGTAGGAAATTACCAAAAATTAAGCTTGCAAAATATAAGCGAGATTAAATTAAAAGAGCGATGCAAGATGGGTAAGCAAGCCAAAGTAGAGGCCAGTCTTTTGGTACAGCCACACAACGGAATACGATAAAAATAGAAAACCCACAGAAATCCAACTAAAATGCTTTCAAATTTTGTGGGATTTCCCTACCCCTGCTATACTAGACCATTTTTCCGTCCGATAATCCTTGATGTGCTGCTGGCTACGCAACTCCACAAACAAAAAGTTAATGAATAAACTATGGAATTTCTTTCCTTAAATGCACCAAAACTTCATCAACTTTGGTGAATTCTTTGAAGTGGCAGTGGCACTGTTGCATTAGGAGCATGATCATGAATACACCATACATGATCAGCATGTTCACCAACTTGTGTTTCTTCAAGTAGTGGGACCAAATATTGCAGCTTCTGCAGAGAAGCAACCTCTAGAGGAGTCCTCTTGGTAGAGATATTGACCGATTTATTGTAAGCAAACACAGTATGAGGAAGAACGGTGCTTTTTTTATTGGATTGTTTTGGATGATTAAAATTGTACTCATTGAAAGGGCTAGGATCTATTTTATTAGGACTATAGTTCTGCTAGACTCTTAACTTCTTATACTTGGCTTTCTAGTTTTGCTTTTTGAGAAGATCAGGTGTTTGTTCCACGAGCAACTAAGATAAGTTTTTCACATTGTTTTCTTTTAAAAAAAAATTGGCTTCAATAACAATCAAAGGATCCCTATTCGGATTCTCCTCATTGCGCTCCGCATTGTGCTCCCAACCACCTCAGAATCTAGCAACAGAGGACTTCCCTATCAAATGACTCGGTGGAACATTCCTAGTTATCATTGGAAAGTTCCTCCAAAAGATTCACTCCAACAAGACTCAGGTTTTCTTTTGCTCCATAATCCAATAGCTATATGGTTTTGCACTAAAAACTCAGTATTCCTCCATAGTCATATACCCAATGACAGCACAAGTTAATATTTTTTATTTGTAGCACACTTGAAGGTTTCATTACACTAATATAACATCACCAAACACCAAACGATATCCGAGTAGACAGAACTCCTACATTGGACAGCAGCCTTTCTCAGAGAATAAGACGAATTTCATGTAATGATGTCATGCGTGGCAAAAATTGCTATTCAATTACATCCGTTTTGATCATTCTAAAGTACATAAACTATTTTTCTAAGGGGAAAAAAAATCTGAACAACATAACCTGCTCAGGGAAGAAAAAAGCGGGGAAGGACTAAAGAATCTAAGGCCCAAGGTGTTGATTCATCATCGTTATTTAATTAGATTTTCAACAAGGACACTTCAAGAATGGATTTCTTGAGTATCGAGTTGCAAGGCACAAGTTAAAAAAAAACCACCCGTTTAAATATTGCACTACATTTATTGATTGTGGTGATACAGGTGCCTTTCTAGCAACTGTTTTTTTTTTCTTTTCTTTTTTCCGTTTATTTGTTTATGCTCTTTTCAGCCGAAGTCTCAAAATTAATGATCATAACAACAACAGAATTGTTATGTTCATCAGGTGTAAAATTAATAGGGAATTGTTATGTTCATCAGGTGTAAAATTAATAGGGAACAGCTGACTAACCTGAATGCGGGGCCTCTGTAGACAGAAGGGCCAAGACCAGCTGATGGTTGAAGAATATGGGCATTATGGATGTTGAATACGGACCCAGAACCGATAATCTCAAAAACACAGCAATCGAACTGCAGCATTGAGCTCAAACCAGGCTTCTTCACACATACCTTCATCCAAGCTTCCCCTGGATACTCACTGTATTTTTTTTCAACAGAGTCTTCCTCAGAGTAAAAGGGACCCATCAAAGCAGAAACCGCAACCTCCTCACCGCTCTCAAATTTCCTCCTCAAAACCACATCTTGGGACCTTGGTGAATCCCACTCCACCACAAAATCACCCAACGAAGAGCTTTCTCTTTCCTGCATCAATGATTGATTCCGTGTCACCCACTAACACAAAAACTACTCGAAAGAGATAATCAGACACCCCCAACCCCCTCTCTTTTTATTACAAGCGATATTACTAGTCTAAGTTACACTAATGAGAGGGGAAGGGTTTGAACCCGCGACGCAGTGGGCGTTAAAGAGTAATGCCCTATTCACCTCCACTACTTGCAAAGATCGCAATTTTGCGGTTGAAAAACAAATTCTCTTATATACCCTGAATCTAATTTCTTTCAGAAACAAAAGCAGAAAAGCTAACGAAAACAACAAAAGCTAGAGAGAGAGAGAGAGAACTAAAGAGAGAACCTGAAAGGGATTAGAGGAAAGCTCGTATTGTATCTCGGACTGCAAGGCCCTGAGCAAGTCGCATTGTTTGAGAGCTTTGCGACCCTGCCGCGCCAGACCCATCGCCTTCGACATTCTCCTTCACCCGCCGTCCCTCTCCTTCCGCCAGGGGAGACACTTGAACCTTATATACTTGTTTGAACACCAAAACGACACCGTGGGTTCACCCCCCCAAAAACGACACCGTACGGTAACAAATTTCGATAGCGTTTGTCCGCAGTTTTTACAGTTGCCGTTTGAATTGCGTTAGGGCTTTGAAAAAGGTCTTAAACCCCTTTCCCTCTCTTGGAGAAAGCGATGGCGACGGAGCAAAACCTGAGTAGCTGGACCGATCTGCTCCACTCCTCCACCAAGCTTCTCGAACAAGCGGCGCCTTCCGCTCAGTTCCCTCCG
>JAOTRO020174465.1:0-11961 GCA_028566515.2 Pyracantha coccinea | reverse complement strand
CACTTTGAATTGGAATTAAATTCTTCTAGAAAATGGATTTTGATTGCCACCATAACTTATTTAAGTTTGCCTTAAGCAGGGAGTTAAATAAATTAGAAGAGCAATTTTTATCCCTGCAAGAAAGAGAGAAAGTCAGATGATATTTGTTCCCCCTCCCTTAGCATTCTTCTTCTCTTACCCATGCAAAAAATTGTCTTACGTTGCCTTTCCTCTTCTCTGCAGCCCACCAGTGTCAGAAAAATTTATTTTTATTTGTCTTCCTTTTAGGTGGTGTTACTGCGGAGCAGCTGTCGGGGTGGTACGGTACATCTGCTAGCAGGGGCCAAGAGTCAGCTCGGAGTGGGTCGAAGAGGTGGCATAGCAGGGGCCACAACTTGGGCTACTCGGCTTGGTTGGAGCCAAGTGTGGCTATACGGCTGGGGCTGAGACTTAAGGCGCTAGGGCGCAGTGCTTAGCAAGTTGCATGGCTTAAGCCCTTTAGGCTCCTGGACTTGGCTTGGGCCAACCTAGCAAGTGAGAGAAAGAAGGAGGTTATGGGCCTTATGGGCTACTGGGATGATGAGCACGTAGTTCTCTTCTTGTCTGGTTGAGCCGAGAGGGGCAGAAGCTAGGTCGCAAGGCCATGCTCGTGGGCAGTTGAGGTCTCGTTATAAACTGTTTGAATTCCTGAGCAAATGAGATCATGATTGGGCCAGAGACACCTTGGAAATCAAGGAAGAGTAAGAATCCGACTTCTCGCTTAAGTTGCATATTCTGGCTAAGTTCATTTATGATACGTAAACTACCACATCTTTAGGTTACTTTATGCTAGTGTTGAGCTATTTTTTACTTGGTCATTCCTTGTGTAGATTCAGAATTTGGCTTAACTCTAAAAACTTTGTCGGATATGAATATGTATGTCGCCCTAAGCATTCCTGCTCCATATTGTGAGTAGCACTGACTACTTAGTCCTCTTCATCGGGAGAAAGACAGAGTGCCCCATAAGGGAAGAGATCAAGCGATTAAGGTTGAGGTGCTAGCTCATTCAATTACTGTCATGGGAAAAGAGTTTATGGCCACCCGTTTAAGATTAAGGAAGTGGTTATGGCCACCCGTTCAAGATTTGCCAGTTGAGAAGAAGTCAAAGACTTTCTGTGCTACCCGTGGGGGTTTGCCCACAGCTAAGAAGCTTAAGATTGATTTAACTTCTTCTAAGTTGAAGAAAGAGGCTGCTGAATCTGAGCCTGCGAAGCCTGCTGCCTCGGAGGTGGCTAGAATGATTGCTGACAAGATTGCGCAGCCCAGAGGTTCTGTCTTACCTCTGTATCTTGGTCTGCATTAAGACATCTGTCTAAAGCTAAGTCTAGTCTGGCTTCAGAGAGGCTTGCTACCATAAAGAACGAGAAAGTGGATTCTATTAATAAGGTGGTGTCTGTGCTTGTTTCTCCTGTACAATGATTAATTTGACTGCTAAAAAGGAGGACTCTGCTCGCGTGGGTAGTTGTGAGAAATCCACCACGCTTGCTTTTGGAGAGTTAACTAAGACTTATGCACTATTGAAGCATGATCTGCTCGAAGACATGGATGCATGCGCCATGTTTGTGATGGCGTTAGGAAGGTTATCGACTCGAGTTCTTTTCCAAAGCGTACGACATATTCTAGGAGTTCCCTGCTTGCAATGATGTAGAAGACTGTGATCCTGGTAGCCAATTCTATACGTATAAATCAAGATAATCCCAATTCTGGGAGGGAGTTGGAGGTGACATTTTAGCTAAAGCTCGTTCGGGTTCTAAGAAAATTGAAAATATAGAGTTTGAACTTGTTGTCTTGAAAGGGTCTGATGTCTCTACCCCCACTTCTCTGCAGCTTAAGATAGCTCGCCAGGAGATTGATGACTATAAGGCTAAGCTTGACGCGATCTAGATGAAGTATGATGTTGCAGATAAGTAGATTGGTCCTTACATACCTCAAATTCAGGATCTTAAGCATGCATTTTCGAAGCTTCGGTCTACCGGTTATGCAAAGGATGAAGAATTGATTGCCGCATATAATCAGGCAATTCACTTTCAGAATGTCGTTAATTGGCTTATGTCCAAGAACTGAAACTTCAAGGTGCCCTGAAGGTCAACGAGAACATGAAAAAGGAACTGGATGAGCTGCAATGTGTTTTACTGGCCTGTGAAAAGAATGAATAATCAAAGAACAAGAAGATTGGCCTCGAGGCTTGACTTGCTCAAGGTCAGACCGATTTCTACAAGTTTGGTTATGTAGACCGTCTCTACAAGATTGGCCTTAAGGCTTTACTTGCTGGGAAAAACTTTGAGGCAATTCGAAGGTTTCATGAGGCAATTCGAAGTCATAGAAAGGACATAAAATGACTTTGCAGCATATAAGACCATGCATATCTGCGACACATTTAATTCAGAGACGCCTTGATTTGACCACATTAGCCTCGCGTTACTTGTAACCTTGTTCTCTATTCATACAAGAAACTCAGTGGACGTAGCTTCGTTTTGAGGGGTGAGCCACTTAAATCTTGTGTCTAAAATCATTTGTTTGCGAAGCCCATCCATCAAAGGCAAACAATCAACCCATTGGACCTTTGTTAAACTCACTAGTTTTAAGGATTAATATATACACTAAGACAACCTTTAATTATGTCATCGTATAATCATAATGACCATAAATTTGCCAATGATATTCAAAGCAAGCAATATGTGAGGCAACTATGGATATAACGAGCTAGCCATGAATTGTAAAATCAAACTTATCAATGTAACAATAAATAAAGGCATCAAATTTACCAAGGCCATGATAAATTCAAGGAACTAATATCATAGGTGACAATGTTTTAGAGTATCTAAAAGCAAGGCTAACACACCCTGACCTAAATTGAGGCGTGTTGGCCGTCACGTGAGGGTGATGTAGCCATGTGCACGGTGCGAAAGTGATAAGGATATGAAAATGAGGGTAAATAAAAAGAAACCTAGCTAATGTACACTAGATAAGCATGCAAGTACTAGTGAATGTGTATAAAGTATAGTTTACATATAATAGAGCATAGGCACCAAAGTACAGTCCAGCAGGCTAAGTATTAATTATACAGAGTATAAAACAACACTACAAGGATAGATGTCTGTCAGAACCGCTGAAGAGTCCTCGTAATCCACCAACACCAAAGTCTACCTAGAACTTGGAGGGGCGCAAAATAGAAAGTATGAGTGGGCAAAAACAAAGCTTTCCAAAATCATTTCTCTTTCCAAAAGTTCTAACCCTTCACCATAAAACCCGTATAATTTCCCATAAAATAATCATACGTAAGTATACACAATCATACCCGAGAATAATGAAAATAAAGTATATGCCATTTCAAGTATCTCAGCGTGGAAAAAAAGAAGCCAGGTGAAATAAATCATATAATTGATATGTCAGCCGGAGCCACCTAACGTGGCCTATACGGGTGAACCTATAGCTTATAAAATATGCTTGCACACGAGTCGGAACCACTTATTATGGTCTGTATGACAGGACTAGGTGTAAATGAGTACACTCAAGTGCTACAATCACATGAAGACTGTGCGAATAATCACGAGTCACCTACGAGTCGGAACCACCTATTATAGTTTGTACGACAGGACTATGCACCAAACTTGGATCCAAGGTGAGCGTGAGGTGCAGGAGGTGAACATCACATGAAGGACTGTGCCTTGGCCACGGGCGGGAGCACTAACACTGGGGTACATGATAGTGAGCTCTAAATGCATCTATGCATAGCCACAACCAACACAACCAGTACCACCACAATACTCACTTGGAACTTACTTGAGACTCCGCAGCAACATTCGATACCATGCATAACTAGACTAATGAGATACCAAAATGTAATACGATCATGACATGGCATTTAAACACAAGTTCATTAAAAATGTTTCTGGGAATCATATATATATATATATATATATATACGAAAAACAAAAGCCCACTCATTGATATGTAGTAGGGTCGTAACCCCCAAGTCTCGCCTGGCTATGCTTGTCCTCCGGAAACGTCTCACCTATATGTGAAACAACTAATTTAACATTAAATTTAAGCATATAACCAAAGTCATGTAATAACTTCTTATACGTCGCTCAAATGGAGTGTTTGAATATACCATCGTGGCCTACTCAACACCACGAGCATCCCCATATTTTTAAAGTAATTTTTCGACGTCCCACACGCCTTCACGTGCCGGCCAAGGCAAGGCCACACGCACCAACCATGCGCAGGAACGTGCCTAGCACACTAACGGATTCCCTAACGGCGTTAGGGAATATTTCATTAATAAAAGCATATTCCATCTGAAAACTAACGGTGTTACCTTACACCATTACCATATTCCGTCAAAGTTGACGGAATATTCCTCCTTCTTCTCTGATGGCTCGCCTGACTCTAGCGCCGGCCACCTCTGCACTCGCCAGTTTCTGGAAAAACTTTAAACCTTAATATCTCCATTAATTCAACATTAATTTTCATGAAAAACTGGTTACTCCTGCAAACCCACTACCAAGCTTATTTCAACGTCCAAACTTAACCAAAAGTAGTCTAAAACACTAGAGAAGTTCTAACAATACCTTTCTAAGTCTCAAAGCGAGCTAAAACCTTTGCAATCACATTGGAGAAATTACACTCCTCGCCGGAGCTTGGTTATCTTGAGTTCCCGTGAACTGTTCTTCATCCCAAAGGTGTCACTAGACTCGTGGGGTCACAAGGAAGATGATGGTGAACTCCAATCACTCGATATGTGAGTGTTTGATGATGTTCAAAGGCTAGAGGGCTCGGTTGTACGAACAAAATGGAGAGTTCAAGAAAAAGGGAGAGGGATGATGAGGTTGTACACGTGTATGTGTGTGTATGTCCGGATTGGACAATAAAAGAGAATCGCAAGTCTTGATTGGGCTATGTGATTCAGGGCCTAGCAATTGGTCCCAAAAACAAACCTAAAAACTCTAATTGGGTCCAAAATTGTGGGAGATATGGTGGTTGGTCCATTTTCCTTAACCCGCTTAAATATTCGTAACACAACATTTCAAGGGCAAAATCATCATTTCCACGCCATCGAGGATAAAATGTATAACAGAGGCAACAAATAATTTTTGCATCATAATTCTGAGGCAACCATTCACCAAACTAACTTAAAACTAGGGGAACCAAAAGTTGAGCCACCAATATACCAAGACAACATTTAATTATGTAATCATATAACCAACTTCACCATAAAATTTGCCAATAAAATTCAAAATAATAAATATTTGAGGCAACTACAGATACACCGAGGGAACAATGGATCATGGCACCAAAGTTACCATGTAACAATAAATAAAAGCATCAATTTATCGACGCAACAATAAATTCAAGGACCAAATAACCAAGGCAACAATGATGCGTAGCATGCAAAAACTGAGGCAACAATATAAAGAGACAACTATAAGTCAAGACTTCAATAACCGAGGCCACTAAAAATTCAAGGAACAAATATGTAAGGCAACAATAATCTATAACATCCAAAACTAGGGCAACAATATATCCATGGAATCATAAATTGAGGCTTAAATAACCTAGGCAACAATTGATTTGTACATTATATTTCTAAGGCAACCATTGACAGAGGCATCATAAAACATAGTGAACCAAAAGTTGCAGAAAAAGTATATCCATGACCAATTTATTTAAGCATCAAATTTAGCCCGGCAAAACGAAATGGATGCAACAAATATCTAACAAAATTATGTATTAGGATAGTAAATAACCAAGATCACATTATAGAACAACAATTAATTATGGCTTCAAATGTTTAAGGCAACTATTAATGTATGCAACAAGATACCGAGCTCAACATTAATTAAGACTTTGAATAATCATCCCAATAAAATCAGGCAATTGTTATTCAGGCATCATGAATTTTGAAATTAAAATAACAAGACTACCGTGAAATTAGGCAACAATAAATTGCAACAACCATTAGTTGAGGCATCAAATTTATTGAGTCTATTGTGAATTTTAATATCAAACAACGTGGCCATCAATATATACACAATAGCAAACACCAAGATAGGCAACCATTAATTATAGCATAATGCAACCAGTGCAACCATTAATCAAAGTATCATATAGTGAAGGTGACCATGAACTGTGCCAACAAAATTTGACGCAACAAATGTATGAGGGAACTAAGGGTTACCAATAGCATAATATATTGAACGAATGTATATCTGAGACAACAATGATATGTAGCATCATAAAAGAAGGAAACAATATACCTTAGGCCACCATTAATTTTGATATTTTATAACCTAGACAACCATTTACTAGACAACATAAAAGTGAAGGAACCAAATGTTGAGACAATAGCCTATCGAGATAACAATTCAAGGCAATAAATATCTTAAAAAGCTGGGGAAGCCTAAGATGACCACGAACTTTGACAACAAAATTCAAGGCAATAAATATCTGATGCAAAAGGGATATACCGAGTGAACAAAAAATCAATGCAACAATAAACTGAGGCAACCAATTATTGTGAAATCAGATTTAATGAGGTAATTATAAATATACCGAGACAACCTTTAATTATGTCATCATATAACTGACACGAATTGTAAAACCAAACTTACTAATGTAAGAATAAATAAAGGCATAAAATCTACCGAGGCCATTGTATAAATTCAAGGAACTAATATCCGAGCAACAACAATTCATACCATCCGAAACTAAGGCAACAATATATTGAGGCAACTATAAATTGAGACTTCAATAACCGAGGCAACCAATAATTTATGCATCATAATTCCGAGATAACGATTCAGCAAGGCAACATGAAAATGAGGGAAACAAAAGTTGAAGCATCAATATACTGAGACAACCTTTAATTATGTCATCATATATTCAACGTGACCATAAAATTTGCAGGAAAAAAAAATAAAAGCAATAAATATCTGGCACAACTATGAATATACCGAGCTAGCTAATTATGAATTGTGGCACCAAAGTTACGAATGTGAAAATAAATAAAAGCATCAAATTTACTAAGGCCCTTAAAAATTCAAAGAACCTTTAAAAATTCAAAGAACATAAATCTGAGACAACAATGATCTATCGAATGCAAAACAAATGCAACAATTTATCCAAGAAGCATAAATTAAGGTTTAAATAACCTAGGCAACAATTGATTTATACATTATATTTTTGGGGTAACCATGTATTGAGGCACCATAAAACCGAGAGAACTAGAAGTTAAGGAAAAAAGTATATCGCGGACCAAATCATATGGGCACCAAATTCATCGTGGCAACTATGATTTATAGTATCAAAAAGGGTAACAATATATTGCAGGAACTAGGGCTAGGCACGGGCTGGGCCCAATTTTGAAGGGACCGGACCGGGTCGGGGGTGGGTACAACAAATTCTAATACAAAAACCCGACCTAGCTTGGTTCTTTCGAAACGGGCCGGTTCAAGTCAGGTCCACAGATCCTTTTTTTTCTTCTTCTTTTTTCTCTTCTTCTTTAACTCTCTTGAATCTCGATCATTCTAGAAGATGTCGGATCATGGCAACAAGAATGCAAGCCTTCTAATTCTCTTCTTCTTCAAGTCTCTTGTTCCCATTTAACCCTATCAATCCCTAGACAAAGATTGGGGATTCTCACCCAATCTCAAAACCCTCAATCCTAAAAATGGAAAATAACAGAAGAACAAATAAGATGAGTCGACCACCAACACCTTCTCTAAGGAGCGTCTTTGACAAAAAGGTCGTCCCCTCGGCTCTCACCTTCAAGCTCAAATCCTCTGTGTCACCAACGAGATCGAGACCTACCAGAGATCTTTAAGATTTGCTGGGGTTTTTTCAATTTGTCTAAATTCAGAGATTTGGACTCATTCGAGTTGGATTGGGTGCGTATGGAAAGAAGAGAGCAGCCATGTAGGGTTGTGATAGAGTAAAGGTGTTAAGACTATGAACAGCGGCAAAGCAGGGACTCAAGGTCTGAGAGAGAAGATAGAAATCAAGTAGAATGTGGAATGTGAATTGTGGGATTTAATCAATGGTGGAGATTAAATCTCTACATATTGGACGGTAGATACGGTTCAGGTCGGGACCCCGTTTTCCTAGCAATTTGGACCAGCCCCACCCTGCCTCGTTTTAGATTTATACAAATTAGACTTGCCCCGTACCCACCTTGACCCACTTGTACCCGCCAATACCCGTAGGTCTTAGACCCGTTTGCCCACCCCTAGAGGGAACCATAAATTGAGATTCAAATAATAGCAACAACCAAGATATGCAACAATGGATTATGGCATCATCAAACCTAGGCAACCATGAATTAAGGAACCAAATTCATTGAGATACCTATAATATAACCAAGGTAATTGTAAATTTTGCCAAAAAAATTCAGCGCAATAAATATTTAAGGCAATTATAGCTAAAACGAGCTAACCATGAATTGTAAAAAAATAAAATAAAAAATAAAAAATTATCGATCTAACAATAACAAAAGGCGCCAAACTTATCGGGGCCACCACTATAAATTCAAAGAACTATTATTCGAGGCAACAATGATTTGTGGCATCCAAAACCAGGGCAACAAATAATTTATGCATCATAGTTTTGGCATAAAACATAAAACTGAGGGGGACTAAAAGTTGAGGCACCAATATACTGAGAGAACCTTTAATTATGTCATCATAAAACCAACGTGACCATTAATTTTGCAAAACAACTCAAAGCAATAAATATCTAAGGTAACTATGGATATACCGAGCTAACCAGGCATTATGGCACTAAAGTACAGAATGCAACAATAAATAAAGGTATAAAATTTACTGAGGCCACTATAAAACCAACAAACAAATATTTGAGCCAACAATGGTGTGTAGCATCTAAAACCGAGGCAACAATACATCTAGGCAACCATAAATTGAGACTTCAACAACCAAGGCGACCAATAATTTATGCATCATAATTATGAAGAAATAATTCACCAAGGCGACGTAAAGTTGAGGGAACCAAAAGTCAAGGCATCAATATACCGAAACTTTTATTTATGTCATCATATAATCAACATGACCATAAATTTGGCCAACAAAATTTGAAGCAATAAATATCTGAGGCAACTATGAATATACCGAGCTAACCATGAATTGTGGCACCAAAGTTACAAATGTAACAATAAATAAAGGCATCAAAATTGTCGAGGCCACTAAAAATTCAAGGAACAAATATATGAGGCAACAATGATCGATAGCATCCAAAACTAACGCAAAATATATCCCAGGAAGCATACATTGAGGTTTAATATATCCTATGGTATAATTGACTTACACATTATATTTCTAAGGCAACCATTTACCGAGGCATCATAAAACTGAGTGAACCAAAAGTTAAGAAAAAATTATATTAGGGACCAATTTATTTGGCCATGCAGCAACTATGAATTTTAGTATCAAAGAAGTCAACAATATATCGAGGAGAACCATAAGTTGAGGTTCACATAATAGCAACAACCAAGATATACAACAATATATTGTGGCAACTTTTAATTAAGTCATCATATAACCAAGGTGACCATAAATTTTGCCAAAAAATTTAGAGCAATAAGTATTTGAGACAACAATGGATATAATGAGCTAATCATGAATTGTAGAACCAAAATTACCAATATAACAATAAATCAAGGCATCAAATTTACCGCTGCCACTATAAATTCAAGTAAATAATATCCGAGGCAACAATGATCTGTAGCATCCAAAACCAAGACAATAATATATCGAGGCAACCAAAAATTGAGACTTCAATAACCGAGGCAACCAATAATTTATGTATCATAGTTTTAGGGCAAGCATTCACCATGGCAACATAAAACAGAGGGGACAAAAAAGTTTGAGAAACCAATATATCCAGACAAACTTTAATTATGTCATCATATAACCAACGTAACCATTAATTTTGCAAACAAAATTCAAAGTAATAAATATCTTAGGTAACTATCACGACTGAAAAATGCATTATACTCGGTCTTTGAATCGACTATGAAAAATGCAGTCATGTGATTACGACCTGAGATATTTACCTCTAATGGAAGCACTCACTTTGTATGGGATTTGTCACCCGACAAAGCTGCTCATGGTGACCCTTAATGGAATAAGTTCATCGTTGGAACGACGTAATGCCTTCATGATAGCAACGGGCATGATGTTGACCATTGCTCCAGAGTCGTCGAAAATTTTGGAGACCGGATATCCTTTAATATGAGTTGAAACATATAACGGCTTCAAATGATGAAGAACAAGGAAACAATTTGACAAGAGCTGCTTTGAGTTTATCTTCTTTTGTTACCAGCTCAATCTTTTCGGCGGCTACAAATTGACTTGCTTCACTTCATCGGCAACCACATCTCCATCCAGGAAATTAGGTTAGGATGTGGTTGGCTGGAACTCGGTAGGTAAGACAAGGATCATGCTAATTTCCATGTTGTTGAGGATCGAATGACCCATCAGGTCGCGATCTTCTTCCTCTGGACTTTCGGGTGAGGTATTCTGCGAGTGGGCAGTATCCGCTTGATCTTCTTTGGCTGGCGCCAGGGTATGTTATTGTGGTATGCCCACTAGCGCCTTCTCGTTTGGCACGTCAACCTCGAGTTCGCTCGACATTGGAACTGGGTTTTGGTCTTGTGACATCATATGAGTTTGCTCCTGATATGCGATGTAGGCATCTCTCGTGTCAAGGTAAACATCTAATCACGCGTTCCTTTTCATCGGTCGTAAGGCTGAAAAGGGAGACAGCCGAAAAGACTTTGAAATGGTATCGTAAATATTGGAGGTCTTTGAGAGAGAAGGGAAGTTCGGCAGCATCAATATCAGTATATGGATCTACCTCAAAGCTGAGAACTCGAGCCTCACGTATATGTTGGAACCTGGCTTTCATCCCCGAATCTGAAGTCTTTTGGATGATCCGTTTAGCATCAGGGCAAGTTAGAATGAGATCAAAAGTATCTTGGCATGCTTTTGGCAAGTCGTATAAGTCATTTGTCGAATGCTTCTTATGAAACTCCTGCATGTATTATAAAGCTTCACTGAGAAAAGGTGGGTGGAGATTCTATTTGACTCTGATCAACGGTTCTTGTGTAGGTAGCTAAGGGAGTTTGCTCTTGGCTTCTTTCCGGAAGTGCTCAAGGCGAGCTTTTATTTCCCCGGGTAGAAGAATGAGTTTGATTCGCTTTTCAGATTCTTCAATCATAGTTTCAAATTCACGATCGATCACCTTCTTCCCTTGGAGCAGCTCGATCATGATCGCTAAAGGTTGTCACTAATCTTCATTATCGGTCGTTTCCTTTGGCTACCATTTGGTAGTCAAGGTATCCTGAAATGCTCGTCGGCGGGCCATACAGTCCATTCTTTGGCGCCGACGTTTCTGTGATTTAGACAACGTAGTATATATACCGGTATGGGAGTTATAGGTATACCAGCGCTGGTCGCATGGCTCAAGAGGTCTGAAGGTGTGCTGGTTCGCAGGTGAACTTGAATTGCCAGAGTTGCACACATAATAATCCTTGTTGTAAAACGGTGTGTCAAAATCAAGGCATTGTCTAGCCGAAGATAACTTGTTATCTTGTACTTGTGGGCTAAACCTATCAAAAACTTTATGGTGTTGGCATGTACCAAACACATTTTGGGATGTTACTACAGCTGTGGTCACTTGTTGCAGTATTTCGACCCGACGTGGTTTTTCCTTTGGCTCAGCTTAGACAACGTTTGCTTTGCATCGACTACATAAAACCATCATCTCGTCAGTTTCCTATGCGATGGAGTTTGACATTGACTCGATAATAGCTGGTCCCGTCAAATCTTTAGGTGGCTCGTTTGAAAATAAATCAATCTTCAATCGTGGTCGAGAGTTCTGTTTTGGGAAGAATTGCATTGGAATGAACTCGGCCTTTCCTTTTCCTTT
>JAOTRO020174456.1:0-10949 GCA_028566515.2 Pyracantha coccinea | reverse complement strand
GAAAAACACATAAACATATTTTTGCTTAAACATTCTTTTCCTGGTCATAACTAAGAAATTTGGAGTAAATGAATTTGTGAATTCTTTTCCTCCATACTTTCTAAAAGATTTATCCCTTTTAACATAAACATGGCTACTACTTCATCTGTTCATCTAACTCCCCACGTTAATTTTGACACCTTGTCTGACCCGCTATGGTCAGGGTTTGCAACAAAGAAAAAGAGGTAGCATTCCTAATAGGTCGTAGACACCTGTTGGACGAATGCAGAGTTTGGTGGGAAAACAACCATGGCGTGACCAGAATCCACCCTTACTACTTAGATTTGAGGTTAAAATTCCCTCTATCACTGATGTTGAAGAAAATTCACATTTTCTTCCGGATTGGCCTTTGCAACGTCACACCATCATCAATACATATTGTTTCTTGCTTCGAACCCTAAATGATGATACATAGTCAAATTGAATCTATTGGATTTTCTCATCCTTTATACAATGGAAGGAGTGCCGACACTCGATATTGTTTCCAATCTCAGTTTTATCTCTTCTTACATTACCGATTTGCCTAGGCAGGACAAAACTGGTATAGGGATACCTTCCTTGTTGAAGAAAATTGGGAACGAGATGTATTTGGGATGAGGGTCCCCAACAAAGTGAGTATCAATGTTGACTATAAAATCGACATCAAGGATCTTGACTTATGTTGCACTGAGCTCATTGATAGAGTCTTCCGTATCATCATCGCTACCCAGTGGAGTTGGAAAATGGCTTATTGAGCCTGAGAGAGTGTGTGCATGGGAGATACGTCATCACTGACCTTTTCTCTAACCATCCCATCCAAAATCAGAAGTGGGTTGATGCTAAAATTTTCAGGGTTCCCCCAAAAGATGCAAAAGTTGCCCCCGAGGCACTGAAGAATACGACAAAGAAATCAGAAGAGGTTGTTGTGGAGAAAACTTGTGTTAAAGCTTCCAAGAAGGTCATTTTAATGGGTACCTCTGGCGGTGGCCATAGCAAAGTTGCTAAAACTGTCGACCTTACTTATTCATTTCAAGACAACCTCTAGTGGTTAGCGGCGAAGAAGGTGGCGAACTAACACTCAAGAGGGTGCAAAGTCTTATAAGAGATCTCCTGGAATAGTAATCTTTAGTTCCAGCATAAAGGCAGATATCGTCTCAAAAACAGCGACGACGACCTTCTCATCAAAGCCCTCAGGTCCGGACTTTCGTTCATTCCTATTATCTCATGGTTGAGCTCCCTCATCACCACATTTCAGTTGGGGGATCGACAAGTGGCTTACCTAAAGATCTAGCTGCTCAATTAGATGATAATGAATAGACACCCAGTACAATGTCATGTTTGACAATCAAACTTGTTCATCACTTGGTGCCATTTTCCTTGGACGTAAGTGGTCTCCATGATATCGGGTACGCCCAAGCTCTAGTTCGTTCCACCATCTTTCCAACTGATTTTAGAGAGGTGGTGGCCACGGAGAATCTCCTAGAAAAATGTTATCAGAGCAGATAAGCGATTCACTTTCTTACTGCTTTTTAATTTCCAACATTGTTTATAGCCTATTCTCTTATTCCTACCTCTGTGCACCCTAAACCCTTGGACGGTGGCCCTGATCTGTGTCCAGACGGATAAGATTCCTTAGACACCGAGAAAAAGACTTTGGTAACGATGAAGCTGGATCAGCAAAAGCTCATGTATTACAAGCCAAAGAGTTGGCTTTGGAGCAAAGTTCTTGGGACACTGAAAAATCCATCCTTAGTTGGACTTGGACGCCTTTCAGCAAAACAAGGCGAGCCTTGTGGAGATACCTAAATTGTAAAGGAAGCCACTTTGCAAGAGTATAATCAAGGTTACCTTGATGGCTACATAGGTCAAGACCATCGTGAAGTATGGAACTTTGTCCGTTTCTTGGAGAAGATTCAGGAGAATAGTTTGTTGGTACCCTTCTCTCTTGCAACCGAGGCTACAGAGCTCGCCTTATCAGAAGGAAGTGAATGTTCTTTTGATTTTGAAGAGCAGCTAAAAGAGGTTGATATGGTTGCATCCGAAGTCACTCCTGTTAGTTTTTCCCTAACAAACTCCAAGGGTACTGCTAGCTTGATTGCTGATAAGTAGCTGTGTAATGTTGGATCCAAATTCGTTACCAGCGTAAATGGTGGTTAAGCACAAACTCGAGCAACCTACAAAACAGTAAACAACCGTGACCAAGCCTAAGATCGGGGTAGAGAAGTGTGTAGACCAAAGGCTCTCTGATGGTCAAGTTAGTGACTGATTTTAGACTTAAGTAGTGGGCAGGAGAATAGATTGCGTTATCATAGATGAAACTTAGATGGGCATCTAGAAGTAGATATTTCATCCTCTTAGGAGTTATAATTACTTGCGGCACACGCCAATCCCTAGATTGTAGAAACTCCAAGACTTAAAGGATTCAATTGTGTCTATATCTAGATCAAATCGCTCGTCTTGCAGAACAAGCATGGTCTTCCAGCAGAGACGTAAAGATTTTGCCTATTTCCTCAGAATAGGGTGATGGTGGCACTGCGACTCCGTATGATACAGCTCTGTTCGGAGCTGCTGAGTCCTTGACCAGACTTCTAAGGTAACTATATTCGAATCAACCTTACTCCAGCCTTTGAAACTCATGGTCCCACAATTGCCCTTAACCATTCATCTAAGAGGCAACCTATTCCCATTGAGGATAGATTGTTATCCAAAGATCATGCCGTTCAGAGTAAGCTGGAATACGTACCATTTAGTCTTCTATCTTCGTATAGTGATCCGACTCTTTGCATAGCAGAGGTGGCGTTTCAAGTTCAGATGTGAAATCTCAAGTGTCATGCCTTAAAGAATGTAATGATGAAACTTTGTGTTTGTGGTGTGTGCCTGACAAATAAGAAATTACCTCTTCACCGATTTTAACCATCAGATTCATTGATCCCAAGAGGAATCGATCCTTGTTCAGTTGTAATATACTGCTATATTTATTTTACTCAAGTCATTAAGCCTGTTAGAGTTAAACACTTGAAATTTTTCACCCATTGCTTCATAACCGCAGAATATAGTGTAATCCGTCAATCTTTTCAAAGTAAGCTAACTTTGAAGGAAGGTGTACTGAGGCAAAACACGAGTAAGACAGAGCTCAATAGACCGTCTTGATGATGTTGATTTGGAAAAACATCACCTCCTAAACTTAGTATATATAAAGATTCTCATCGCAATATCCTGAATACCACCTTACTCCGGTACTAGGAATTAAATTTAAACCCATGGAAAACCTTTTGCCCCAGACTCGTGGTAATGCACTGATCGGATTAAGGACGAGAATGTGTCGAATCATATCCGGAATGGCCTCCAGATTTTAATGACTGTCCCACATGTTTGAGATGTCTTTGTTTGTTGATTCCCTTTGTTCTTTCACCTTGCCCACATTCTAGGTCAAAAGATTTCAATAATTCTACGTGTAACCAAGAAGAGATTTCCTCTTTAGTCCGAATTGCTAATTCATCCCTAGTGAATCTTAAAAGAAAGTTCGTTAGGGACTTGGACGCCTATATATGGGTCGAAAATACTTTTTGAATCCCTTTGTTAGACCCTATACATCGTACCATGGCATTTCCGATCAGAAAACACTTAGCTGGCTTGGCCAAGCACTTATTCGTATCAGAGCCCCATTGGAATAAAATCCCTCTTAAGGATTTCCTAGTATGGATGCCTCATTTGGACATGCTTAACATATGGTTTTGCAAAACGTACTTGGCTTAGTATGCTGGTTGGGATAGAAGTAGTCGTACTCATGATTGGAGTTCAGAGCCATCCTCAGATGATTTTCAAATCGCCCTTTCAACTATTCCCTCAAATGGTGTAAACCCTAGGTTTAAATGTTATAACCCACAACTTTTCTAGTTGTAAAACTTTTCGGAGGCTAGATGATGCATTGGACTTTCGGGTCAGGGTGCCATGCACTCGTGCCCATAGCCCACCAATCGTAACCACACTTATTACGACTCGAGCTTCTTAAGCTGCTAACCGTATTGTACGGGATGGCCTAAAAGAAACTCCTCTAACATACTTCAAATTTTTAGACTTGCAATCATGCGAAGTTTCAAAGTTTTTCAAAATTTGTGAATTTAGGGTATTTTATGTACCACAATGAATGGTGTAAGAAAGAATAAACAATGGCACGCGAGGATCAAAAAAGATCATTCCCAGCTTTGGGTCTTTTGTCCTAGACATGCATTTAATCGTGTATATAATCAAATAATTAAGAGTACTTATCTCTTGGAGTTCTACCATGGTTTAGACCAATGTTGTTCACTTATAAGATGGGCCTTCTTCATGTGTGGGAATCCAGATCCATATCAGCCATGTGGTGTAGGAGTCGTTTGAATTTGTGAAATTTTTCTTCTTACTCCGTATGGTATGCCCCTTGTCTTTTTCCATTAGAAGCTAGTAGTGAAGGAGGACAAGTGTGGAGTTTTGATGCAATGCTTTGTCGGTATCCTTTGGTTTTAACTCATCGAAGCAGACTTGAATTGGTTGGACCCCTTAGGTTAACCATTAACTTGACCATGTTTGTGCGCATCCTGAACCCGTAAGTCGTTGCGGCACGTTGTACGTCATTTGATATGAGTTCAAACGAAGAATTTTAAAGAATCCCGCAGAGAATTCCAGCCCGTCTTATGAGTGGTAAAACAGCAATAACGTCTTCCTCATAACTCGGAATTGAGTTATGCAAACTTCTGCAAAAAGCTGACTCCCGTATCTTCGCGATGATGTATGGTAAGAAAGCCAATTTTCTCCAAGCAGGTAAAGTTTAATCTGTCAAGTTGGAGGTGTTGCTGGTGCTGGTTTGCTGTTTAGCTGCTTTGTGTGCCAGATTTAGGACTGTTCTGTTTTCTGGAAAAATATGAACATTGTAGCTCAGTTTCTTATCTTTCTGTGCATATATGGCATGTCTCTGGGAAAAATCTGCAAGGTCTTGAAATCTTCGTTTTCCCCTAGCTGCGTAGTTCTGAAGAGAATGTAACTTCGACTGTCTTCATACGTAAACCTGGAAAGATTGGCTTTGTAGAAAATTCTTAAATTTTGATACAGCAATCTTGGGCATCTGAGTTTTTCGTTGAAAATTATTTGTGCATAGAATGGGCTTTAGGCACGATTACATTGCTTCCAGAGCTTTTGCGCGAGCACTTGCCCCGGTTAGAGTGTCGATGTGCTTGAACTAAATTGCATGTAGACTTCAGTCAGGTTTACGAGTCTGACTTGTGACGAGGCATTGGTCCGCATAGAGCCAAAACTTTCTTCATTTCCTGCTTGGAAGGTCTTTGTGAGCCGAGTTCGTCATAAACGTACTTGAATTTAGAACCCCAACGAAACTTGGGACTTAGTGCCGGAGTCAAACTTTATGCGTTTTCCAGGGGTGGCTTGCCCCCAGTAAATTTCTCCTTGTGCTGGAACTTTGCTATGCTCCTCGGAGCAGTTGGTGCCATTATCGGAGTTACGGGCTCCATCAAAATAATTGACCAACGTATATAGTTCTTGATTGGTTGTTCTTTCTTCGGAGCTCCATTGTCATGTCGGACTTGGATTGGGCCCCAGATAAGTGGTCTGATGCATCGTAAACTGATCCTTCCTTGCTACTTTAGTCACGGCCCAATGCTTGATTAAGCCCTTCAAAAACCTTTGGCACATGGTCCCACACTTGTGATGAACACGAGCTCATGCTGTAGTCTTCCAATTGGAGCTAGGATCAAGTCCCCGTAAGAATCAAGCCATGTGACGATGATTAATTAACAGATCCTTTGAAGACTTTCCCCCTTTCAACTACTTCATTACGTTGTTGCTTTTCGCTTTTGTTTTCTTTTAGGTAACGTTTAGTAAACAGACGAGACGGAACGGAATGGAATGGGACGGACTGAGTTGATTCAGCGGAGTGGCTATAGCAGCAACTTGTGGGAGTGGAGTCAAGGGGTTGTGGACCGATGTCGTGGGTCTGAGTTGTCAGTGCAAAGCATATCCGAGCCCAAGCAGTGCGGATCAGAGTCAGTCCAGAACTAAGTGTGCAGATCGTTGTGAGTCCCGTGTGCAGCATGCCCCGGACTGGGTTGTTCTGATCCTTCTTTAGACGAGCCAGAGAACTGGTGCGGGCTTCAAGAACTGTTTGGTGAGGACCAACTTGTAGAGGAGCCCCGTCGATGACTGGTATAACGATCTAGGGAACAATTCTAGGTCTGGGCTCAAATCTAAAGCGGGTTGGTATCGAAATGTGATCGTATTGGAGACACAATGGAGCCGCTTCTGCTCCGAATTGAGTTGAGTTAGGAGTTGGTCGTATCCATGTTTATGGGCAGGAGCACAAGGACTGGCATTCTCTGTGGAATTATAGACAATTTTCCTTGCAGCAAAACAAACAAAAGGAAAATAACCTTTTTCTGCTTATCATGGCCTTCTTCCATGAAAGCTTTGTTAGCTATTAGGATATAGGCTTCCAAAACAACGAATTTAGTAGCACAGGGGTAAATATGCACAGACGGTAGCAAATTGATATTTTGGATTTGGCGTCCAGTGACTTATAAGGTTATTAGTTTATTTATAGTCGCCACATTGACGGCGAAGGCTGAGGACTTGAAGCGGCAACTTGCGGCCCAAAGTGACCAGATGAGCCAAATCTTACACGCCCTCCAATTGTCCGGCTTTCGATTGCCAATACCATCATCTAATCCCAAACCACCTTAAATATCGGGTAATCAGCCGCTCCACCCAACAAATCCCCAGGCATCAGACCCAGCAGACTTCGATCCCCCGCTTTTACAGTTTTTATTTTTAAGGATATTATAACTTTTTTATTGCTTGTACATACATTTCTAAATATAATATAGATAATAATTAAATTAATTTTTCTTTTTTGTGTTTTAAATAACAAAGCATTAAATAAGTAAAATATCTAATTTAATAAAAATTTATTATTAAAAATAAAATTATTTAAAACAATTAAAAAAATTTGCTCGACGAAAATATGTGTCGCCTAAAACTTAACGCTATAAAAAAATATGTCGCATGTACCTTTAAGCGGCGAGGTATTTTTAAATAAAAAACTAAAGAAATACTAGAAAACAAAAAATGATATGACAAATTTCGTTGCGTCCTGATTTCTCAACAACATCTCACTGCCCAAAGTTTTTCATAACGAAGAGTAGTCTTTGCCTCAACATTAATGCATACGAGGGCACAATGTTGAAACCTTAAAGTTAGTGCGACGAAATACCTTTGTCCCTTATAGTTTACTGTGACGAACGCCTTTGTCGCGAACCTTCGTCGTGCAAAGTTTTTTGCGTGACAAAACTTTTGTTTTCAGCACAACTGTTTGCTTCTCAACCTTTCTTCGAGGACATGAGGGCAACGAAGATTTCGTCGCTTGAAATTTTGTGTGAAAAAATTTCTCTTTGCGCAACGAATTGGTTTTCGTCGGGAATACACTTGTCTGTAGTAGTGCTCGTGCTATTCACACACATGTTTTTACAGCCCTTGTTAATTTCTGTCTTTAATCATCTTAAATTCATTTGACCTAACTACGAAAAATTAAGAAGTGTATGTAAAAAAAAAAAGGTGTTTGAATAGCACCACCATTTATTTATTTGATAACCTCTAATACAACATTTAATTCACTTAAATCATCGCTTACATGGAGAGATTTTTCAGTATGGTCGGAACATGAGGTAGTAAACCACGTGTCACGATACAAATGACGGGATATGTGTGTTAAAAATTAACAACTTAAAAAAAATACAATTTACCATCATTTATATAAAAACACGTAGCGTACCACCCTATGGTCCGGTCACAATGAAAAATTTCTCGTGTACATGGGCCTGGAAGCCTTATTGTATGTCTTGGGAGTCATAACGACCTTCATTATTTTGCATACTTGGCCTTGTATTCCGTCCAAAGCTGATCAACATCCTTCCCCAACAAGTCAACAAAATATGTAGCGTTATAGCCATCCCTCAATTTGCTATTCAATTCAGCCACGAACCCATCTCTCAAACCATTCAAATAGTCCAAAAACCTAGCAGTAACATCGTATCCCTGGTCCCACCTATCCCCCTGCCCTGCCTGCACCCAGTGACTCGGGTCGTAACCTGCCTTCAACCTCACGTAATCAGCAATTCCCTCAGTCAAACCCACTGGGGCTTGACCATTCCCATTCCATTGCCACACATGCGTTGTCTCATGATAAAGCACACCGGTGATCTCTCTCTTCACATCTCCGGAGTAACCAGCTATGTAGTCCGCGCTGACATGGATCACATCATTGCTAGCATATGCAACCCCGCTCATGTTTTCAATTACCAAACTGATCTTTTGAACACTTTTTCCGTCAGTGGCTGTGTTTTGCTGGAACAACTTCCGTATGAAGTCGGTAGCAGAGATTAGAGTTTGCTTACTGTACTCGGCTCCGATATCGTTATCGAAGCGGACCCCGCCGGTGCTGGTTCCGGCATTGTTGGTGACGTCGTAGTCGACTGCATGGACAGTGCCATGAAGGACTGCTAGTGTTATGAACAATAGGAAATACATATGGTGAGCCATAGCCGAGAAATTTAAAGATCAAGGTTGGGCTTCTACTTTGTGGTTTTGTGTTATGGAGAAGTGTTCTATTCCTCTATGATTTATATAGAGAGTAATATGTGTGCAGTGTAAACGTATTCAAAGTCTATTTTTTCATTTCGTGGTTATCACTTTAAATTTGACGTGCCACATTCGCTAAGGCTATTGACGAGTAAATTTGGAGTCATAGAAAAAAGTTGAGCAGATAGGATCCCACCAAAGTCTTCCCTTCTAGATATTTTGGTGTCGGTTGTATACAATTAAACTTGTGCGGACTTGAAACCCCAGCTGGTCTTTTATAATGTTTGATTTTAAGGTCATATATTCAATACTGACTTTTCGTTAGACAACCATCGTTATCTTTCATCTAGATTGGACCACACTACTTTGAAATATTGAGTTGATTTAGGAAAAGTATATCAGATTTCAGGGCGTAGGACTAGTAGGCACAACGTATGTGCAAAGTAAGTTGGGTGTGGAATAATACAAAAAAGCAATGAAATTTCAAGTCATCTATTAATCATTCAGTTAATTAATTGTTTGTAAAGAGAATGAAATATATTGATCAATTTTATTAGTTACTGTTGCAACTTGTTATAAACTATGGAAATTAAACTGATTTAGTAGAAGTGTTTTATGGATAATATTTAGGTACTAACTAGTGAGTACGCAACATATGGCTCAATGAAAACATATTATGTGTTTCTTATTTTTAAAAGTTCAAGAAAAATGGAGTAACCTGTCAATTCCTTCATTCTTAAAGAACAACAGTTAAATTTGTGTTAAAATATCAGTGGACCACGTCAACCAATAACTATATTGTGTATTGAGATTGACTAATCAAATTTATCTAATTGCTCATTCATGCGCCAATTACGGCTTATTGTCAAGTCACATTTCTTTTATGGCCACAAGTTCTGGTTTTGGATTTCATCGTTAATCTTGACTTTGACTTTTCAATTTTTGCCGTGTCCTGGACTTTAAGGTTTTGATTTGCCCCGGACTGAGAAAATCTAGTTAATAATATGCTTTCCCCGAAGGTTGCAACTTTGTATTAAAAAAATATAATAAAATAAAAGGTTCCAACTTACTTTTTTGTTAATATAATGATGTGTTTTTTATTTATGAATATAATGATTAATTAGAATTGAGAAACTAGGAAGTCTGTATTTTGTTAGATCTTAGAACCACATTACATACGATATGTCTCTTAGACTTCCATGGTTATTGCAAGCAAATAAGTAATGCTACCAAAAAAGGAAAAAAAAAAAGAAACAAATAAGTAGAATATATAGTGGTGAATTCATAATTTTAACATTAGGTGCTTATAATATAAGGGAACTGTTATTAGCACTCTAAAAATCTCATTATACACTCCTTACACGTGTATTTTTCTTTCTAATTATATAAAGTTTGGAATGCAAAATGAGATTTGTGGAGTGCAAATAACAATTCCCTAATGTAAAAGCTCTAAACAAAAATTAGACGAAAGTAACATTAAATAACTAAACAATGAATTAAAAAATTTCATTCATAATCTTTGTACTAATAGATGATAATTTTCGCTTGTAATATCGTTTCATACTTCTATTTCTAAACATATCAAATAATCAAAACAAAAAACCGTTTCATTTGATGAAGCTAAAAAAATAAAAGAACTAGCCAAAACATGATCCAACAACATAAAAAAATCATAACAAAATTAACAAAAAATATAAACTATTATGAATTTGACCTTTTATATAATCAATTTAGACTAAAATAGGAAACTTACTTAAATTTAAAAATGAGAGGATGAAAGGATGGTGGAAAACAAATAGCAGCAACAATAACAACAACAAAGGCCTTATCTCATTAAGTAGGGTCATCTATATGAAGCCTAGAACATCATTGTGCTCGGTTTCATGTCATGTCTTCCGTTAGATCCTAATAGTCCAAGTCTTTTCTTAGAGTCTCTTTCCAAGTCTTCCTGGGTCTTCCTCTACCCCTTTGACCCTAAGCTTCTGTCTTGTAATCGCATTTTCTAACCAGAGCATCTGTAAGTTTTCATTTCACATGTCCAAACCACCTTAACCAATTTTCTCTCATCTTATCTTCAATTTTGGCTACTCCTAAATTACCTCAGATATCTTCATTCCTAATCTTGTCCTTTCTAGGCGTCCCTTATCGGTCTCGCGCTGGCCGCCATGGTCGGCGGAAGCGATCCCGTCGACGCGGTGGTGGGCATAGGAGAAATACTGAAACGGCTGGCCGGCGATCTGAGCGAGATCGGGTCGGGCGCGGCCAGGACTTAGATACGGCACCCGCCCGGCTTCGGTCGGGCGGGTCAC